>CM077079.1:197813874-198038609 GCA_039513925.1 Platanthera zijinensis
TCTCATAGAGGCTGGCAGGACCCTTCTCAGTGACACTTCTCTGCCAGAATATTTCTGGGCTGAGGTAGTGAACACTGCATGGCATGTCCTAAATAGGGCCTCTATTAACAAGTACCACAAAAAGACTCCTTATGAGATTATGAAGGGCAGAAAACCTAATCTAGCCTATCTCAGATCTTTGGCAGTAAATGCTTTGTGCTTAATAATGGGAAATCACACTTGAACAAGTTTGCTGTCGAGTACTATGAAGGGATATTTGTTGGGTACATTAATAATATCAAAGCTTATAAGATCTATAACTTAAAAAATTAAGTTATAGAAGAGTTTGTTAATGTAGTATTTGATGAATCATCAATGATTAACAGTGAGCTGCCCAGCTCCTCTAGATCTACAAGTGTAGAGATAAAGATGGACAAACTAACCATCAAGGACAGTTCTTCAACTATCCTAGAAGAAGATGATGAAGTATGCATTCCAGAAAGAGATCAAAGTGCACCTAATATGGATGAAGATCAGCAAGATCCAGCCAATGAAGTTCTTGATGCTGAAGTAAGAATGCCTTCAATAGTTATGCACTTGAGGGATCATCCCAGAAATCAGATAATTGGAGATGCTAGCCAAGGGGTTATAACAAGGAGAAAAAGCCTGAACATGGCAATGTACTCCAGCTTCCTGTCTCAAGTGGAACCTAAAAGGTTTGAAGATGCAAACTTTAATCCATTTTGGATTGTGTCTATGCAATAGAAAATGAACCAGTTCAAGAGATGCAAGGTCTGGAAGCTGGTTCCCAGACCACAAGGACTTAACATCATTGGAACCAAGTGGATCTACAGAAAATAGCTTGATGAAAATTGTGTTATAGTAAAGAATAAAGCTAGATTGGTAGCTAAAGGACATAGATAAGAAGAAGGTATTGATTTTGATCAAACCTTTGCTTCAGTAGCTAGATTGGGGGCTATTAGACTATTCCTTACATATGCTGCACAAAAGGGTTTTAAGATCTACTAGATGGATGTCAAGTCAGCTTTCTTGAATGACGACCTAAGAGAAGAGGTCTTTGTTGAGCAACCCTCAGGTTTTGTCAATTCTAACTCACCTTATTATATTTATAAGCTTAAGAAAACATTTTATGGGTTGAAGCAAACCCCTAGGGCTTGGTATGAGACCCTATCTAGCTTTCTCATTAAGAACAAATTCTCAAGGGGGAAGATAGACAAGACATTATTTCTAAGGGAAGTCAAGGGCAAGATCATCCAAGTCCAGATTTATGTAGATGACATAATCTTTGGGTCTACTGATGATAACCTCTGCAAGAAGTTTGCTAAACTTATGTAGGGGAAATTTGAAATGAGTTGCATTGGTGAACTCAAGTATTTCTTGGGCATGCAAGTAAGGCAGTCTGAGGATGGATTATCCATTTTTCAGTTTAAGTTCACTAAGGAGTTATTAAGAAAAATTGGAATGGAGAGTGCCTCCATACTGAAACTCCTACGAGGTCAACTGTGTTAATAAACAAGGATGAGACCGAAAAACATGTTGATGAAACCTTATATAGACGAAAAATTGGCTCCCTCCTCTATCTTACTGCTAGTAGGCCAGACATCATGTATGCTACATGTGTTTGTGCTAGATACCAGGCTTGCCCCAAGGAGTCTCACTATTTCCAACTAAGAGAATTTTGAGATATTTAAAGAGCATACCTGATCTTGGCCTTTGGTATCCTGGGAATAGTGATTTTGAACTAACTAGGTATTCAGATACAGACTTTGCAGGTTGCAGAGAAGACAAGAAAAACACATCAGGCTCCTGTCAATTTCTAGGAAGAAGACTTGTGTCTTGGAGTAGCAAGAAGCAAACCAGTGATGCAACTCAACTCCAGAATCAGAATACATATCTACAGGTATCTGTTGTGCGTAGATATTGTGGATCTAGCACTAGATCTAGGACTATAATCTTAAGATAAGTAGAATCCCTATGTACTATTACTCTACTAGTGCTATCTCTATTGCTAGGAACCCTGTGTTTCACAGCAGGACTAAGTACATAGAGATTAGGTATCACTTTATTAGAGAGCATTTGGAATGTGAAGACATCAGTCTTGAATTTGTCCCTATAGACAAGCAAGTAGTTGATATCTTCACTAAGACACTAGATGAAGCCAAGTTCAACACCTTTAAATTTGAACTGGGTATGCTGAACTTAGTCTAACTTCAGTAATAATTCATATATTCTTGTTGTAGGTAGTGTTAATCCTTGCAGGATAATAAAGAAGAAATGGACTAAGTGTTCAGGCGTTGAGTGAACTGAGGCAAGTCAAGAATCGAGTGCGTTGAGTCTATGTACTCAGGTGTTAAGTGTGTCGAAACAACTACAAGCGTTGAGAGAATTGAGTGCGTCTAGTCCACTCAACGCATACTCCTAGGATGGTTTCTTTGCGGCTAACTGTCGAGATTAATCACAGCCGCTGATCACTTCATGATCATAATAAAAGGTATGCGCATCTCCACATTCTCTACTTAGAGGCAAGTATAAATATACCTAAGTGTGCTTAGAATAAAAAACACTGTTCCTGGCGGCGAACTACTATCTCCCTGTGATGAGAGCTCGTCAATTATTCAGAATCTTAGCAAATCAATGGCTCCAAAAGGAATGGATTTCTTGTTTGAGGGATCCGAGATGGTTCGAAATGGTTTCAAGGATGCTCCTAAGGAGGTAATGCAGGTTCTGCACTTGCTAGAGGTCGCTGACCTAAGCTTTTTCCTGTCCAAGCCAGTCCTGATTTGGAAAAGAGAAGTTCTGGAACTCTATTCAAATGCCAAAGTGGACTCATCTTCAATCAAAATAAAATCCTCAATCGGTAGGAAGAAGTTTAAGATCAATCCCAAGAGTTTATGCAAGGCTTTCTATCTACCAAAGGTAAAGGATTCTGATGAAGATACATATTTATTTCAGAATGATGTCAAGACAACACTGAATTGGTGTGGACTCTCCTAGCATTCTGCTGGTTTTGTGTTGAGAAAATAGATGAACAACCGAGGGAAGTTCCTAGTAGATATTGTGGGAAATGCTCTGCTCTACAAAACAGGTTCTCATGATAAGATATCTAAGAAAATGTTTGAACGAAAGACCTGGATTATTCTATCAAAGAAAACATACTAGGGAAAAGTTCTATTTGATAGGATAGTATAATGCATCCCAAAACCGAACCTGGGCCAAATCTTATCTCTGTATCTACACAGTATAGTCCTAGGAATCCTCAACAAGAGGCTAGGGAATAATATTCATCATATGTGGAGAATGGACTCTAGAATGTTTGATAGATGGGAGAGAGTTTTACAGCCACACCTTCAGTATGCAGAGAAGAAAAAGAAGAAGATAATTCAGGTTCCAGATGTCAGCATAGAGAGTTGTTCCTCTGAGAATAGTGAAGAAGAGCCCCATGACCCAAATATGTCTAGGTCTACTAAAGAGACTAGAAGGGATACAAGTGCTCAGGTATCAATTTTCTCTGAACCTACAACAAGGACCCAAGTGAGTGGAACTTTGTCTTAAGAGATTCCAGCTGATACAATGGAACTATCTCCAGTTGAGGTTGCTGAAAAGGTGGCAGAGGATATAGTGATCAAGATATCTACTACCATAGAGGAGGATACATCTAAAATGGGTGCTATAGTTGAGGGGGAGATTCACTAAATACCTGCTCATATTGAGGGGGAGACCATTTAGCCTGTTCAAGAGGAATTAGACACTTTCATTGAGAATCTGGAGAAGAGAATTGCTAAAACTTCAGAGGGTCCCGAAGTTGTTCTTTTCAGTTCTCAAGATGAGGGGGAGAAACTTCTTGAGAAAGTTATGGAAGATGCTCTTGCTGAGGAGGATCAAATCCAGCTCATGCCGGAGAGTAATCAGATTCCTACTGAGAATGATTAGCCTGCTGAACCAATGGAGGAAGAACAACTAATTAACACTACTGTAGATCTGAATGTCCCTATGGACATTGCAGAGATTGAGGGGGAGATTCACTCTAAACTCCCTGCTCCAACCACTGTGGTTGAGATAGACTCCTCTGAATCTAATAAGGACACTATTGCTGCTGATGTACCAGATGAGGCACATTCCTCAGAGTATGAAATGGCTAAATTAGTTGTTAGAGAAGAAGAAGGGCCAGTACAACCAAACATTTGTGATGAAGGGACATCTCATCAAACTGATCAGTTGTAACCTTTCTTTCTAGCCCATCTGAAAAGATTGCTAGATGATCAAAGAAGGCAATTAGGGAACTTTGTGGAAGACTCTATCAAGAACCTATGGAATGATTTGACAACAAAGATAAAATCTATAAGATTTGAGGTAAACTTGTTGAAAGCTAAAACTCTGGCATTTTTCCTGAGAGCAGCACCTGCAGTTATCTTTACAGAAAGCAAGCTGCCAGAAATTAGTAATATTTAGATTGGGATCATGGAAAATCAGCCTATTACTGCTAGCGACATGCTAGTAGTTCACAATGCAAAAAAAGAATTGATGGAGATACACAAGACTATTATTGAAAGAAGAATGGATGCATGCGCCCAAGTTCTAGATGATCACTTGGTTAAGCTCAAGGGCTATGTCACCCTTGGTGTTAACTATCTGAATGATCAGTTAACAAAGGCCAACACCTCCCTGACTAAAGATGTCTCTTAAGAAGTCAAAAAGTGGGAGAAGGAAGTGATAAGGACTAACACTGAAAATGCTGTATGGACTACAAATATGATCAGAGGATCTCTTGGTCTTGAACAGATAACATATGATAACATCCCTACAATTCGTACCCAAATTCATCAAGCACTACAGGATGGAATGATGGGTCATTATGATTGTCAGCAAGCAGAGCAATGTGATACTCATCAATATGATATTCATGAAGGTGCTCAGTGGGCTGAACCTAAAATAGCTGCTGAAATTCCCTCTTTCTATCCCACTACTGAGCAAATTGTCAGGGACAAAGAAAGATTTGTTGCTGAAGAAGAAGAAGAGGTCAGGCTCAAAAAGAAGAGGTACAGAGAAGAAATAGAGTCAAAGACAGACTTTGAGCAATGGATTCCTCAATCTAGGACTATAATTTTTTCTGCATGAGACCAAGTTAAGTCCAAGAAAATTGAGAGGGGAAAGCTTTACAACTCCATAGAATAAGCAAAGTTAAACAGAAATGAAGAAGCAAGGAGAAAGTACAGAAGAGATAAGAAGTAAGGTTTTCTGCCCCCAGATGCATTGGAGCCAATCAAATACTTCCCCAAGCCTTATAGCTATTTTAAGAGGCAGAAGGAATAGAGAGAAGATGAAGCAAAGACTACAAAGAAGCCAAACAGGGGAATAGTAATTAAGGAACCAGAAACATGATGTGTTTTTTGAAATTTTCCTTCAGGGTTTTTGGAATATGAACAATATTTTAAGCACACTATATATTTATGATTAATGCCTTTAAATATATTCATATGTTTGCATATGCTTCAATTTATGTTCTTAATTTTTTGTGTATGATTGAAATTCTATAGGTGTTAGTGCATATCATTGTCTAAAGTTTTGACTTCTTCAAATAGGGGGAGATTGTTGGGTCCATTGATCACAATGTCCCAGATTTGAAGAAAGCCAATAAGACAAAGATATACACATAACTATATTTGATGCATGCTCTAAGTTCTATGTATGAAGGTTGCTATCTATTCATTGTTTAAACAGGTTGTCTATGCAACAATGTCTGGTGGACACAAGACAAGATGATGACAAAGCAAAAATTTGGTTAAGTCTAGAAGCGTTAAGTGAAGGCAGTTCATTCAATGACTAGAGCTATAAGCGTTGAGTAAAGCTTAAACAGTTAAAGCTAGAGAGAAGCTGACAAGAATTCTGGCAAAGTCCATAAGCATTGAGTGAAGCTAGTTCACTCAATGACCAGAAGGGAAAGCATTGACAGAACACAGTTCAGTCAGAGCCGCAGTGTTATTTGACTTGGAAATCTATCAAAGGACAGATGCGTTGAGTGAAGACAACTCAATCAACGCTTATTCAACAGAAAATCTATCTATGGATAGAAGCATTGAGTGAAGGTAGTTCATTCAACGCCTATTCAATAAAATAGGCAAAGACAGAAATTGTTGAGTGAAGACAACTCACTCAACGCCTTAATACAAAAAAATAGACTAAGTACAGATGTGTTGAGTTATGAAGGCTCGCTCAATGCCTAGTCAGTTAGAGTACAATTAATAATATTCGTTGAGTGATGAATGATCACTCAATGCCTGGTGGTGCAGAATTCTGCTTAAGTGTTTTAGCATTGTGTGACAAGTCTTCACTCAATGCCTATGCAAAATTGTCTGAATTTGGCTAAGTCCACAGGTGCTGAGTCATGATGATGTCAGCATTAATTCAAATGTTTCCGGAATGGAATAGTAGACGACAAATGGAGCCGCTTGCCTATTGTACAACAATTAATGCTAAAGAGAAGTTGCAGCTACCAACTCCAGGTGGTCCCACTTCTCAAAGAGCCATTGGATGGTGGGATACAAAAGTGATATTCCAAGGAAGAAGAAATTAACCTTTGGAAATTGATAGCTTCATCTTCTTACTCTGAAACGGAGTTGTAGAGCTTGAAGAAATTATCTTTGCTGTTGACCTAAAAGTTCAAGATAGATAGATGTTGCCATTCTCACCTACAACATCAAGTTAAGGGAGTTTTCTGTTTGAGGCAGAAGAAGGAACAAAGCAAGCCCTAGCTACAGTTACTTCACAGCTCAAGCAGAACATTCTTGAAGATCCATCCTTGGAGTTGTGAAGAAGATAGGACTGAGTCATCTCAGTTCAGGAAGAGGCAGACTTAGAGATTATTTCTTTAGAGTCAATTAACACAAACAATCAACCTTTCTTTCTATAGAATCTTAACAGATCTGAGTGTAAGCCTAAACTATAAAGGCTAAGGTAGGATCTTTTCTGTAGATCTGAGTTATAGGGACTTTGTGCCTGAGTTGTAGGATTCTGGTTGAGAATCTGAGTTGTAGGAGTGTTTCTCTATGAGGTAGGATCCAGTGGTGGATCAGAGTGTAGGGGTAAACTCCTAGCCTGAGTGTAGGACTTTGAGTTAAAGTCTGAGGGAGGTGTTGTGGAGCAGATCACTGAGTTGTAGGAGAATATTTCTTTGAATATAGGGCCTTAGGCCTAAGGTAGGACTTGGAGGAGTCTTAGAGATCCTAAGGGATCCATGTTGTAAGCTCATTGATCCGAGTTTGGACAAGTTGGACTTGTCTAACACACTGTTAGAAAGGTGGGAGGGACAGTGGATATACCCAGACCTTGGGGAACCACTATAAATACCTTGTGTGCTGATTGTGTGATCTTAAAAGCTAATCTAAATCTAAATCACAACTCACAAGTAAAAGATTGTCATAAAAGACTTAAAAACCTATTCTCCCCCTCTAAGTGTTTACCTACTCTTGAAAAAAAAGTTTTTCAATGAAGAAGATTACAAAATTGTATTTGGATGAGGTTATCAGACTATATAGAGTGCCCGTAAGTATTGTGTCAGATCGAGACTCCAGATTTACATCGTGTTTCTGGAAAAGTTTGCAGGAAGGGTGGGCACTGACCTCAGGTATTCAACAGCTTACCACCAACAGACCAATAGTCAAACGGAAAGAGTTCATCAAATTTTTGAAGATATGATTAGATGTTATATTTTGGACCATGGTGGAGCATGGGACCAACATCTTAGACTGATGGAATTTGCCTACAATAACGATTATAAAGAGAGTTTGCAGATGGCCCCCTTTGAGGCTTTATACGGGAGGCATTGTCGAACTCCCTTATTTTGGGCTGAGGTTGGTAAGAGTCCGTTGTTTGGCCCAGAAGCCTTGGAAGAAATGAGTATTTTTATAAGGCATATTCGAGAAAAGCTTCGTGTGGCTCAGGAGCGTTATGAGAAGTATGCAAATCGACGGAGGGTTGATCAGGAGTTCGCAGTTGGGGACATGGTTTTTTTGAAGGTTTCTCCGAATCTAGGTGTTAAGAGGTTTGGAAGGAACCATAAGTTGGATACAAGGTATGTGGGACCTTTCCAGGTTATGAGCGCATCGGAGTATCAGCTTATAGGCTAGATTTGCTCGCTACTTTCCCCGGTGTTCACTATATGTTTCATGTGAGCCAGCTATGAAGGTGTGTGCTTAGTGATCGACATGTCCTTGACTCGGTGCCCAAGTTGCAGTCTAATATTTACTATGTCGAGGAGCCTATTCATATTCTAAATACTCAGGATCGAGTGTTGCGGAGAAAGACAATACCCATGATCAAGGTTTTTTGGCGAAACCAAGACGTTGAGAGCGCGACATGGGAGTTGGAGTCAGCTATGAGAGATGCTAAACCTCACCTTTTATACTAATTTCCCTTGGTAAGTTTTCTATCCGATAACATTTGGTTACTTCCTTTGTGTTTCAGATTCGATTTGCGTATCAAGTTTCAGGACAAAACTTCCTTTTAGGGGGAGTGGTTGTAACGCTCCTGAATTTTCGACAATTGTTTTAATCCCTTTTGTGCCATAATAGTGACGTAAGGGTGTTATGTTGAATCGTAGTTAGCGGAGCGCCGTTGTTAGTGTATAATTTTGTTCATCGGAATTAGAGTTTGTGACTTGGGAAAATTTAAGTGGTTAATTTTAAGCATGCTAGTGAAGATTTGTTGTGATCTGGGCTTAATTGTATTCTCGATAAATTTTATAAGAATTATTGTTGTTTTAACTTCGGGGAATTTTAACCCAGGTTTGGGTTGTTGGATCCTGATTTTGGCTTCGCCGTTAGATTCGTAGCACTGCCATTTAGTTTTGGGGTGAATTTCATCAAAAACCGAAGTGTTTTAGTATTTCTCGTCGTTTGAGTTTTTCTTATAAATTATATTAATAATATAATATTATATATGCATATATATACTTATAAACCGAAAACCCTATTCATTACCTTCCCCAAACCGTTGGGCCAAAGTGCAGAAGAAGAAGTGACGACTCAGCCATCGTGAAGTCATCCGATCGCCGTCTATCAAAGCTCCGGTGTACAAAACCCTCGATGGAGCATAGATAAGGAAAGCTCTCGCAGAGATCTTTGTGTGCACGGTAAGATTTTCCCGTTTCGTGGATTTTTGGCATTGGGGTATTGGATTTTAACCCTTGTTTTACCCTGAAAAGTTTCAAAGATTGTAGACGAGGAGTTCTTGCGGCCAATCCTTGAAGCGGAGCGCTTGAGAGGTCAGTTTTCAAGAGATCTTGAGGCAAGTGGTGATTCCTCCCGTCTTGCTAGTTCCTTTATTCTTATTTTTCCCCTTGTTCTTTCCTTCTTAGAATATAGGAGCAGTGTAGAATTTTCGGCCAAAATAAATTTATCGAGTAGAGCAGGATTCGGTCTGAGACCAAGTCATTTTCATCGAGTATTCTCGACAAATTCGTCGAGTGAAGCCATCGAGTGATCTTGTGAGAAGATTCCTTTTCATCGAGTTTAATTCGTCGGGTATTATCGATGAATTCGTCGAGTGACTATAGTATTTGGTTCGATTGTATTGATTTCGCCAAGTGTAATTCGTCGAGTGCGTCGAGTGATTTTGGTATTTGTCGAAGTGAAGCTGATATTCGTCGAGTGAAGATGAGTAGTGTCGAGTGAAGATAGAATTCATCGAGTCTGACGTTAATTGTTGAGTCCAATCATCGAATATTCTCGACAAATCTATGTGGACTTAGGAGATGTTCGTCGAGTGACCTTCCAATTCGTCGAATATTCTCGACAAATCTGTGCGGACTTAGAAGTTTTTCGACGAATGACCTTCCTATTTGTTGAGTATGCCTTAGAGAAATTTTGGGATTTCCTTCTTCTTCGTCGATCGAGGAAGTCTGATGTTTAATTTTGGGTTTATCGGTGTTTTTAAGTGTTTTAATTATGGCCGTTGGGTGGAGTGGATAAAGGACCGCCACCCAAGTTCCAGTTTGTGAATCATTATGCCTGGTGGGTTTTTTCTTCTCTTCTTATGGACTGTCGGGTTGTGTTGGACAATGTGGCCACCACCACAGTGCCTTTTTGAGATGTTTGGTCTGATGGTTTGTGTTGGACAATGTGTCAACCGACTCAGTATCGCTTTTACCAGTGTTAATGATTCGTGTATTTGAGTTGATCATCCTCTTCTTTTCTTTTTTATATACATATATATTCATATGCATACTATTGCAGATGTTAGCGAAGCATGGATTTATATCACACTCAGTGCACCTTCTTATACATAAACCCTTGTAAATTCTTCTTTACTTATTATTTTAGGATTTATGCTGTGGTTTGACAGCTATTCTGTTTTGAATTGGTAACCCTTTGACTCCTCTTGTTTATTTACTTTTGATCTTTATTGCCACTTGTTAATTTTTGCTGACATGTTCTTTCAATTGAATGCCTCAGGAACGGAGCAATAATGGCCTGGACAGCTAGAGTTGGTGGTTCTTGGCATGGGATTAGTAGCAGTGGTTTCCTTCCCTCACCTTCGTGAGGTAATTTTGTTGTACTTAATTTTAGTTTAGACATACATTTTGTTCTGTGGTTTCTGGTCAAGTTATTGACGCCAACAATGAATTATTGGTGATGTTAGACTTGTTGGATCTAGTGGCCAACCTTAGAGGGGTGGGGGGTGAATAAGGTTTGCATCGTTTATCAAAAATTCGAATTATTTCAATCCAAGAAAAACTAGTTCAGGAAGCTACCGCGGAGCGTTAGGTAGCTAACACACGGCGGTATGTCTCTGAACTTGTTTTTCTGGAAAGATTCCTCCTTGGAAATCTATGCACCTTTAAGATAATTACAGGCTAACACACACAATGTTATATGCAAGAGAATAAGTAGAAAATGAATTTCATTCCAAAGTCAAATCAATAATTGTTTTTAAAGAATACAAAAATTGATCTCCGTGACGCCGGAGATCGAAGGCGGTGAATGCAAACAACTTTTTGTTTTCTATACGAACCCGCTCTACGGACCGGTTGGCTCTCCCTTATTCCCTCCAAGAAAGGTCTTCGAGCCGGCTCTTCACCTCCACGCAAGGAAGGGTCATAGAGCCCCGCTAGATCACCCGATCTAGATGTCCCTTCCCTGGGATGATTTCTTACGGAATCCTACACCGGATTCTGACGACCTTCCCCAGTCGATTTCCTTCACCACAAGCAAAATAGAGAAAGAGAAAGAATACAATAAAAGTTTAAAGGATTTAAAGTGATTAAAATCTCCCTCTTGATGAATCCTCCATCGAGCAATTTGAGGCCAGTGCTTGAGATCTTTGCGTGCTTGCAAACCGTTGTCTCTTCGTAGTCAATATAGTTTTTTGCTCGCCAGAGTTCTTCATGTGCGTATAGGAGGGATGCGATCTTCTTTTCCTTTGACGGAGACGGCGGAACGGACCACAGAGAGGTGGCAAAACCCTAGGAGTCGTAGATCCGAGTCTCTTTTCATCTTGGTTAGAACACAGAAAATGAGGCGCCTATTTATACATCTTTGTTAAAATAGGCTACCTCCTGCGGTAAGGCTAGCACCCGGCGGTAGGTAAGCACACCTGATGTTAACAACTGTCCTCCAAATTTGAAAAAAATATATTCAAAATGAATATTTCCTTTTTCCAATGCTAGCGCGACGCGGTAGGTAGGTATCACCCGATGGTAGTTCTATCTTGACGCTCTCGATGCTCTCAACACCTCTGTCTCAATGAGAATTGAGTGTTTTACTGCAACGCGGTACCAAGCTAGCGCCCGATGGTAGTTCTGTTTCGATGCTCTCGATGCCTCTATCTCAACGCTCTCAATGCCTCTATATCAACGAGCATTGAGTTTGTTTCCGCGACGCGGTATCAAGCTAGAACTTGCACGGTAGGTTCCCGAGAGCCTGGACGAATTAATTCCTCTAGCTAGCGCGGGAGGTAGGACTAGCGCAGTGCAGTAGATTCCCGAGTGCCTTGTCTATTTAATTCTGGCTACCGCCTGATGTTAACTACTACCGCTTGGCGGTAGGTTCCTGAGGAGGGCTCCTTAACTTCCTTGGACATGTAAACCTGCACACTCTACCAAACACATGATGTAATCATATACAACATGGGAGTTGATATTATCAAACTAAGGATATGTGAACCGTCGGCTCCAACAATCTCCCCCTTTTGATAATATCAAGTCCCGTTCATGAGATATAATAATGAAGTGCATGATACATCGTATTTATATAAAAGATAGTCTTGAAAGCTCAGGTTTCAGGTTATATATAGCTCCCCTACACGTGATCCCCCCTATATATGTGTTCTACATGCTCACCTATCTACGTGCACACAGTGAACTAAGCTCCCCCTATAAGTGATCTACCCTTACCCATGACTCATGAACCATCTATTCTCCCCCTTTGATATTATCGAAAGGGAATGAGCTAGACCATAAACGAACATACACATGCACGGGAGAAACGAAATGTATTATATAATGAGCAAGAGAAAGAAAGTAAACAGTGCATGGTATAGAAAGTGAGATGAGAGGCGAAAAACAGTAGGGGTGACCAAGCATGAAATCATAGAATAGTAAGCATAGAGGTCACACTGATGAATGCAGTATGTAGGAATAGTTTTAAATAATCGTTCAGAGTTACAAAATATTGGACAATACAAGTAGACTAAGCACATAATGATGTAGAGTACAATGCTACAAGAGTTATAGAATTAATGTAGAGGAACATTGTACAAGTCATGAATATAAATCATGTGCTAGAACGTACGTGCTATAGATAGAAAGTGTTGTGTCAGTCTAATTCTTATGCATAGAAGCGTTAGATAGAGCAATGACGTGTGAGCGCGTAGCATAAAAAGACAAACATTAAATAGAATTCACATTCATTACATGTTTATCTGAGTAAGTAAAAATGCTATCGCAGGAGAATAAGGTAAAAATTCACGTCACGGTGCTATCTATGAGATATCAAGACTAGAACAAGGGGACATAAGCTTAAGGTACTAGTCTTTGGACAAGATCGAAATGGACCAAGGGTCTTATCCTCACAATGCCCATAATGACTTATCAGGAGTGAGTAGTGCTTATGTCAAGTACACACCAATGTTAGATTATAAAGGGTCATAAAACACAGGCCCATGCATTGTAATCCATCATTGTATAGGACAAGGTGTTGATTCATGTATAATCTCTCTATTGGGGTGTACTTTTTTTCAAGTGCATATGAATCAAGGAAAAGAATGGTTTCTGAGTTTAGGGAAAACCAGAAAATTACCAAGTCAAATTCGTCGAATATTCATGTGAAGTCTCATGTCATTCGTTGAGATATCACGTGAACACTCATGGAATTCATTGAGTTTACTCAGGAAATTTCTGACTGTTTCTTAGAATATCTTGAAAAATGGCTAAGTCAAATTAGTCGAGTATTCACGTGAAGTCTTGTGTCATTCGTCGAGATGCCACGTGAACACTCGTAGAATTCGTCCAGTTTTCTCAAGAAGTCCAGTGACTATTGACAGAAAATGTTCTTCTGGTCTCATTTCCGTCTAAGTAAAATTTGTCGAATGATCTCGAGTAATTCGTCGAGTGCTTTCATGTAATTCATCGAATGCACTCGTGAAATTTGTTGAATGACTGTGTTATTCATCGAGTGTTCTAAATATTACACGAGTCATTTCGACGAATGGACTTGACGATTTTTTTGGATCGATTTTTCCGATGCTGTTTCAAATGACGACCAAGCATAGTACACGTGAAAGCTTGTTTTGGAAGATAATTTCTAGCAGTTGGGATGGAATCCTATATAAATACTATGGATTACATTCCAGATTTATGGATTGCTAAGAATTACAAGAATCGCTAATTTCTCTAAACCTAATTCTCAGAAATCGTGAATGATAGAGATCTTTCTCTTTCCCGATTTACTTTGCTCGGAATCTATCAACCCGACGACTTCAAGGTTCACGGTTAGCGATTCCTAACAAGAAGAAATTCGACAGATCACTAATTTCAGATTCTACAAAGGTAATCTAGTCAGATTCCAAAGTTTTAAGATCAAGGTTTTCAGGTCTTCTTCTCCAACCTTCATTTCAAGATCTACTCTCTTAGACGGAAGAAGATTGAATCCATTCAGATCTGAATAAGGTGACTGTTCTCAATATAGAAATTGTATAATTTTTTATTATTATTATAGGAAGTTTCTACTTCCGAGTTTGTAGATCCGTGTTTTTTGGATCGAGTTATAAGAGATCTTATTCTCCGAGTTATAGGAGCGTTGTCTTCGAGTTATAGGAGTTGAGGCTCCAAGGTGTAAGATTTTTATAATCTGAGTTTTGGTGAAGTAGCAGAGTCTAGCCCAAAGTGCTAGATACATGAGGCGAGATAGTGGACATACCCATTCTAGGGAACCACTATAAATCCTTGTGTCTGTGTTGTGCTTCTGTTTGTTTGTGGTTACTATTTTTTTACTCCGCTAAAAGACGCATAACTCACCTATTCATCCCCCTCTAAGTGATTTAGGTAGACAACTCGATACTGTCAATTGGTACCAGTGAAGGTTGTTCATTAAAAGGTTAACACCTTGAACAAGATCTCAATCTAGCTGTCAAGATTTTCTATCATGGATAGAAGTAAGGATATGTCACCCATAAAGCTGCCTGTGTGTTCTAAGGAAAACTTCCCTATGTGGAAGGAAAGAGTCAGGTTCTTCATGGAAGCCGCAGATCATAAAATTTTTCAGATTGTTGAAGAAGGTCCTCATGTGCCCATGACTACTTCAACCATCAACCCAACTCTGATGGTTCCTAAGAAGATGCTGGATCTAAATAAAGATAAAATTGATCTTATCTCTCTAGACAAGAAAGCGAAGAACATTTTTGCAAGTGTTGTGGATGACTTCATGTTGTAGAACTTAATCCACTGCAAGTCTATCAAAGAAATGTAGAATTATCTATTTGTCCTCATTGAATGAATGGAGGAGGTTAGGGATGATCAGAAATCTCTCCTCAACAAGGAATATGAGGTATTCAAATAAGATAAAAAGGACTCGATAGCTTACTACTACGAGTGTTTCTTCAAGATCGTTAATGGCCTGAGGAACTTTCGCCGGGTGTTCACCAATGGCGAACTTAACGAAAAATTCTTGAGATCCCTGACGAAAGAATGGGATAACAAGGTCTGTGCGACAAGGGAGTTTGGTAAACTCGCTGAAACTGACCCTCAGAATTGTTTTGGGAAGCTGCTCTCATATGAAATTCAGATCAACACGAGGAAAGCTGAAGAAGAGGGAAGCATATCCTTAACCAAAGAAAAGTTAAGTGGCACTGAAGGGTGAAGGGACAAGGAAGGCTAGAGCTATGTCTCCTGCCAGAACACAAACCTTATGTGATCAGGATGACTTAGAGCCAAGCATCTCACGCTCTGAAATGTTAGATGAAGATTTCTCTTTACTTTTCAAACAATTTAAGAGGATTCTTAGCAAGAGAAGGCAAATGAGAAATCATCCCTCATTGTCTAATTATAGGAGATCATGTGGTGATGGTGATCACTATAAGAAAAGCTACAACAATAATGAAAGGTATAACTTGAAATTGAACAAACATATTTCAACTGACGTCGTGTGGTATTATTATAATAAGCCAGGGAACATGATTGCCGATTTCCCGCACAAAAAGAAGGAAGGAACTAGGAGAGAAGATAAGAAACCCTTCCGCGGGAAGAAGAAGGAAGAAAAGAGATACATAGAAAAGAAGCCAAAAACTCTGAGCGACAATGACTCAGACGATTCAAGCTCAGATGTGGAAGCCTACTTTGGGCTCACAGTACATACTGACGAGGAAGAATGCAACTCCCAGTATAATGGGAATGTAAACTCTCACACACCGCTCTCCGAGTAAGATATTGCCTCAGATGGTCATGAAGACTACTCTTTTGAGGAGGAGTCAGATTTATTGGCTCGGTATAAGGTATTGCTGGCGAGCTTTGACAAATGTCGTAAGGTAGTCAAAACTTAGGCTAAGGAGGTTAAGTCTCTCAAGGTAGTGGAATCTGATCTGAGATAAGAAATTGAAAATTAACTTCTCTCAGAGATGAGGTCCAATCCTTGAAGGAGGAACTCCTGACCTCTATTGAACAAGTATGTCTAAAAGAGAAATTCATCAAGGAACTGGAAGAAAAGCTGTTAGATGAGAATAAGCTTGTAGCAAGCTTCTCAAAGCTAAATACTGTCCTTCCTCTCGTAGATGGATTTTTTGCTCAAAAGAAGGGTAGCAGAGTGGGACACAAATCCACTAAGGGTAAAGGGAAGGTTGCTCAAAGTCACACTATGTTCAAGTATGACTTTGAGGCATCCTATAATCACTTTGCTAGACAAAAATATGTTGATCCTAACAAAAACTACCAAGGATGGAGCCACCCTAGGAATTTTGGAATGAGTGCTCTAAAGGAACCTCATGAAGAAATCATCCTTTAGGATCATGGTCCATTCGTTCATGGATCGAGTGCAAAGAAGACACCAAAGGTAAAGCCTGCTGTAGTCAAGCCACTTGAGACGAATAAGTCTTGTGTGTGTTGTAATCATGAGGATTCTACCTCCAAGTCAGCTGCTCCTGCAAGATAACCCATTCAAAAGGTAAAGAAGGAGAATAAGAGACAATACAATAGGTTTAACTATTGGTGTTGTGGCAAGGTTGGTCACTTTGCCATTGATTGTTGGTTTAATCCCATGAGTTATAAGACTCCACGAATAAACACTACAAGGGTGGACACTCGCAATATTAACACTCTCAGTGGTGTCAAGCTAACCCAGAACCAAGAACCCAAATCGGTTTGGGTTCCTTAGGGAAATTAGTTTATAAATGCAGGTATGTCTAAAAGCCAACAAAACACATATTTGGTATTTTGACAGCGGATGCTCTCGGCATATGATCGGGACAAGAGGCCTACTTCAAGAGTATACCCCAGTTGAATACGGTCCAAAAGTTATTTTTGGCGGTTCAGATAGGGGAGTCACAAAATGCTATGGTACGATTACTAATAGTATAGTCTCTTTCATAGACGTGACGTATGTTGAGGGATTACAACATAATCTCATTAGCATAAGTCAATTATTTGACAAAGTCTATATGGTAGAATTCTATATGGATAAGTGCCTGATAAAGTCGTCTGATAGCTTAGAAACTATTTTAACAGGCACTTAGAGTAGAAATGTTTTCTATTTGAATTTTCTTTGTTTAGACTCTTCTACACCAGTGTGCTTTTTAGCAAAAGATAGTGTGTCTCTCTGTGACCAATGACACAAGATATTAACACATTAATTTCAAAACTATTAATTTATTATTTTCTCACAACTTAATGAGTGATGCCCCCACTATTAAGTGTGTTAAAGAGGGACCTTGGCACTCATGCCAAATGGGCAAACAAACAAGGGCTACCTTTAAGAGCATCGTTGCCAAAGATTCTACCAGAGGCTTATATTTTCTCCATATGGACTTATTTGGTCCCTTGTAGATTCGTAGTTTAGGAGGTAAAGCTTACACATTGGTTATTGTTGATGATTACTCACGATTTGCATATGTGTTCTTTCTGAAACACAAGTCAGATACATATGATTCCTTCATTAATTTTGTTAGGCAAATTCAGAATGAATTGAACTGCTTTGTGGTCAAAATCAGAAGTAACTATGGAAAAGAATTTGAATCTGGTGCCATGAAAAAATTCTGTGAAAGTCTAGGTATCTTTCATGAGTTTTCCTCTCCTCTCACTCTACAACAAAATGGAGTCGATGAGAGAAAGAATAGAACTCTCATAGAGGCATGCAAAACTATGTTGAATGATTCTTCTTTAGCAGAATATTTCTGGACAGAGGTTGTCAACACTGCTTGCCACGTAAAAAATAGAGCACTCATAAACAAGAACCACCTTAAGATACCTTATGAACTATTGAAGGGAAAGAAACCAACTGTGTCTTATTTTAGAATTTTTGTCAGAAAATGCTTTTGTACTCAATAATGGGAAATATTACAAAACTAAGTGTAGTGAAAAGTGTTTTGAAGGTATTTTCATAGGCTATAGTAGCCATAGTAAAGCTTATAAAATTTTTAATAAGAAAACCCTGGTGGTAGAAGAAACTTTTAATGTTGTATTTGATGACACGAGTATGCTTCATAATAGATCCTCTAGTGTATTTATTGAAGATGCAGGTAAAAGGTTAAAAGAGCTAAGCTTGGAAGAAAATAGAAAGGAAGACGCTCAAAGCACAATCAAGGTCAACACTCCAAGCCTAATGGAAGAAGAACTTCAAGATGAAGAACTTTATCAAATTGAAGAAGATGCACCAGAAGTAGCAGAAGCTCCATGTGGTATAGAGGATCCATGGAATCTAGTGATCAGACGCTAAAGAGATCATCCAGCTGATCATATCATTGGAGATCCTCGTAATGGAGTAAGAATAAGAAGAGGTACAACTAAAAAAATGTTGCACATAAGTTTTGTCTCATATATTTAGCCAAAGAAATTTGAGGAAGCAAATAGAGACGCTTCATGGATCATTGCAATGGAAGAAGAGCTCAATCAATTGAAAAGGTGCAAAGTTTGGGAGCTAGTACCAAGACCCAAAGGACACAACGTGACCGGGATGAAATGGGTCTTCAGAAACAAGCTGGATGAAGATGATGTAATTATAGAAAAGTTAGACTTGTAGCCCAACAGTATAGATAAGAAGAAGGGATTGACTTCGATAAAAATTTTGCTCCAGTGGCCAGACTCAAAGTGATTAGGTTGTTCCTCGCATACGCTGCTCACAAAGGGTTCAAGGTTTATCAAATGGACGTGAAGTCAGCCTTCCTTAATGGTAATTTAAAGGAAAAAGTATACATGGAACAACCCCAAGGTTTTGTAGATTCATCATTCCCTGATTATGTTTATTTTCTTCGTAAAGCTTTATATGGTATTAAACAAGCTCCTCGAGCTTGGTATGATACACTATCTAGCTTTCTTCTTGAGAACAAGTTCACAAGAAGAAAGATAGATAAGAAATTATTTCTTAGGGAAATTAAAGGTAAGATTTTTCTAATGCAAATCTGTATCGACGATATTATCTTTGAATCTAAGGACGGTAACCTTTGCAAAAAGTTTTCTAACTTGATGAAGGGAAATTTGAAATAAGCAACATGAGAGAGCTGAAGTATTTCTTAGGACTTCAGGTGAAACAATCTGAAGATGGAATTTTTACCTCTCAGACGAAGTTCACCAAGGAGTTAATTAAGAAATTTGGAATGAAGAACGCAATCTCTATGAGGAATCCAATGGGTTCAACTATAACACTGGACAAGGATGAAAAAGGGAAACCTTTTGATGAACTAACTACAGAAGCATAATTAGATCCTTATTCTATCTTACTGCCAGTAGACCAAACATAATGTTTTCAACATGTGTATGTGATAGATTCCCTGTAAACTCTAAGGAATCTCATTATGCTTATGTAAAGAGTATTTTGAGATACCTTAAAGGTACACAAAATCTTGGCTTATGGTACCCAAGAAGTAATGACTGTGAATTAATTAGTTTTTCAGATGCTGACTTTGCTGGAAGTAGGGATGATAGGAAAAGAACTTTTTGGACGTATCAGTTCTTAGGAAGAAGGCTTATCTCATGGAGTTGTATGAAGCAAAATTTTGTTGCAAACTCAAATACTGAGTCAGAGTATATCTCTGTAGGAATTTGTTGGGCCCAACTTCTATAGATAAGGCATCAGCTTGAAGACTACAACTTGAAGTTGATGGTTATTCTGATGTTTTGCAACTCATTAAGTGCCATAACAATTGTTCATAATCTAGTCTCTCACAGCCAAACAAAACACATAAAGATAAGGTGTCATTTCATCTGGGAGCATGTGGAGAATAGGGACATCAATCTCAGTTATGTTCCGATGGATAAGCAAGTTGCAGACATATTTACGAAGCCGCTGGATGAGGCCAATCTATCCTTCTTCAAAATGGAACTTGGTATGCTCAACAAGGAGTCTTGACAGTCGAGAAATCAGCCAAAGTACAGAAATTCATCAACTCAAGAAATCACAAGAAAAATTTGTCGAGTATACTTGTGTAATTTCGATGAATTCGTCGAGACTTCTTGTGAAATCATAAATTATTCACGAGTCATTTTGACGAATTGCCCTTGTCTTCACGAGTCATTTCATCGAATTTATCTGTATTTCTTGAGTCATTTGGACGAATCTGTAAAGGGAATTTTTTTTTCTAAGTCTAAATTATTGGATCCGAAGAGTCATTTCCCGAAAAAGGTATGCCCCTCTCTTCAAAAATTTAATAATATATAAATATGACTTAGGGGCATTCAGAATTCATACACTTCGTCAAGACTTCTCATGAAATCCCATCATTCTATCTTTCGTCAGAGCAGAGGAATTTCATCACCGACTTCCTCCTTGACAAGGTTCTTTATTGATCTCCGACAAACCTTGTCTCTGATAACTCTCGTCTCCGGCAATTTTCGATGACTCATCTCTGACAGTTCTCAATGATTCTCATCTCTAGAACTTATCGGTTTCTCTTCCGTCAGTTCCCATTAGATCTCAGAGATGGCACCAAGAGGTAGTGGAAATCTCCAGGTTGGTGGATAACTGGTGCGTACAAGATTTGATATAGCTTCTGATGAATTCAGAAATGTCAATTTGATGCTCGAGATAGTAGGCCTGACCTTTCTTCTGGAACACCCTTGCTAAGTTCTTAAAAGAGACATCCAAGAGTTCTATCAAAATACAAAGCTTCGATGAGAAGGGATGGTGATCAAAAGCAATGTAAGAAATACCTCTGTTAATGTGATGGCCAGTCTCTTGAATAGATATTTGCAGCTACCATCAGTTGAGGAGGAAGAATTACTTAAAAAGACTTTGCATTGAGCTCTTCTTTTTCGGGGTTTGCCAAGAAGGAATACCTCAATTCGAAGGAAAGGGATGAACGAGGATGGGAAGCTGAAGGATCAAGCGCATACCCAACTGCACCAAAAGCCCGGACTGTTGGAGAGGGCGCTACTTAATTTTTTATATAAGTAGCAGAGCGCCACGAGTCAAGTGAAGGAACGCCGGACCCAACAATCCCCCCCCCCCCCCCGACGTCCAGCACAACCCGTCGGCTCAGAGGTGGGGTTACCACATGGCCCACACGGCTCAGAGGTGGGGTTACCACATGTCCACGGTTGCCTGACCCACCGGACCCACACAGGTAGAAGGGAAAAATCAGGATTTAATAGCGCCCCTCCGGTCTTGAACCCGTGACCTCCTCTGATACCAATTGAAGGATCAAGCGCATACCCAACTGCACCAAAAGCCCGGACTGTTGGAGAGGGCGCTACTTAATTTTTTATATAAGTAGCAGAGCGCCACGAGTCAAGTGAAGGAACGCCGGACCCAACAGAAGCTGCTGATAGATATCATGGGAAAGGTCGTATTATGCAAAGTTGGGTCCCATGATTACGTTTTTAGTGAGATGTTTAAACTCCTGATAGCTGTGATATGCAAGAAAAGGATTGACTAGGGAGTTGTTCTGTTTGAGAAGATCAAGGAATGTTTGAGTGAACCAAATTTTGGAAGGATTCTCACTCTGTATCGAATAAAATGGATAGAAATCATTTTGATATGTTTTCAGGTATACCTATTCATCATCTAAAGAAAATTTACTCATCTATCTTTAGCATATGGAAGAGAAGGATTCCAAGGGAATGTGGGATAAGAGATGTGGTCAAAGAAGAGAAATTCCTTAATGAGGTGAGGATTCCAATTCCTACCCCCAATGACACACATGAGAGTTTTGGTGCAGTTTGTAACACCTCTAACCATTACGTGTAATATAATAGAGGGTCCGGCCGGGGCCCCACACCATATTTCACAAACAGGCGGAGAAGTTAATAAATTATATCAAAGACCATCAAACCCTAATACAGAGCATTCTAGCGGAAGCTTCTTGGTTGAAAACTTGAACTCAAGAATCACAAAGATTGTCCACTAAAAAGAAAATAGGAATGTACACAAAATACACAAAGTACTTGGACTTATGGCCTTACAGGTTTCTCTTAACAAAAGTGTGGTTTACAAACATCGACGCACAGGCCGGCCATACATGAACAAGAGTAAACAAAACATAGCCTTCAAGGGCCAGCAGTGTAACCAGGGCTTCAGCCCGCTATTTACCACTTGGTGCTCCATTACCTACAAAAGGACAATCCACCAAGCGGTGGAAAACAGGGCAACGGTCAGCTTTTAGTTGACCAATTATAACGACCATGCCCCTGGCACGGGGAAGCGGAATTCCTTCCCTACAAAGCATTTTATTCACACATCATATATAACAATCCACCAAGGACATGCACAGCTGCACAGGTCAATACATATCACAAATGATGGAACGACGACCCGACGTTCCGTGCACTCAGGGCACATTATTAGTGTATCGAAAAACCAGGTCCCACCACTATTCAGAGGTCCCAGACATGACGGTCCATTATGAGTATTCCTAGTCTTTACGGCGAGCAGGACAAAGACTCTCGCTATGTGATCCTAACAGGGCCTTAAGCAACCATGGTTAGACAACCATAACGTGGGTACTGATCCACCTTTACTGTTGCTTAAATTCGGCAGACTCAAGCCTGGACTGATGCGGGTACGGCTTCACCTTTCCCGTTCGCCACACAGGCATTCCACAGTTATAGCCCAACGACCCAACTTCATACAGAATGGCACTCACGGCCATAAGAGTTGAACACCAAGTACCAACTCTAAAAGCTTTTTCCTGGATTTCCTCTAGTACTTCCTGTTGCACCATGCCACTGGTATCCACCAATGATTCAATACAAACAATAAATTAACTCGGAGTTTTCTCTTATTTGCAAACAAAGCATCACCAATCCAGACCAAGTCGTCCGGATGAGCTTCACATAGCATGCCTAACCGTACTACTCACTTCCGATTCTAATGCAACATAATAAGGGATGAAACACAACATCCCAAGGGAATCACTTTGATTTCCACCTTTTGGTCAAGGATTCCATGCATATGTAGGAAAGAAGGACTTCACTTGTCCAAGAAGAAAATAGTTACCCTTATAAGATGTTTCGGTGCCATGGAGAAAAACTAGACAGATGAAAGTCACCGCAACGGCCTCGCCTTCGCAGATCTGGACTCGGCTCGCGATTTGGACCACCGTAGCACCACCGGCGGCCGAATTTCTCTTCTTCTTCCTTCCCTTGCTCTCCTCTCTCTCTTCTTCTTAGAATGAGAATGATAAGGATAGAATGAGAAATAACTCATCAATTCCCGCACTTATCTCTTCAGGAAATACCCAGGGCCGTTAGATCTTCATCAAAGGAAACGAACGACTCAGATTTGCTCTGTAAATGACTTTCATGGGCCGAACACGGCCTGTGACACGCCCGTATAACATGCCAAGTCTCAGTATCTTCATCCAGTTTGCCGACCGCAGAAAAGGACACGAGATCGGACACGCCCATGTAAAACCTCGACACGCCCATGTCAACCAGTACATGCCTATGCTCCAGGACGTGTACTTCAGTCGGCACTGCCTGGCGCAACCAGAGAAAGATAGGGTATTTGACACGCTAGTGTCACCAATCGACACGCCCGTGTCAGCACTATTCAAACCCTTATTTCCAGCCGTGTACCACAGTCGACACAGCCAGTCTAACACAGAGTAGGACACGACCCTGGACACGCCCGTGTCCCAGGCCGTGTGACCTTATTTGGGTTTAGGGGCATTACAAATCTCCCCCCTTAAGAGAATTTCGTGCCGAAATTTCTAAAGCACGTAGTTCGCAGCAAACAAAATATTTTACAAAATATTATCTTTTTTCAAATCATAAGTTAACAACAGCCTCACATAAATAGCTCGGGAAATTCAGTATGCATGGTTTGTTCCTGCTCTCATGACAACTCCTCACGGCCATAGTTGTCCCACCGGACCTTGACCATCCCGATAGTTTTGTTTCGTAGATGTTTAACCGCCGTATCCTCGATCTGAATAGGTCTAACCTTCGTCATTATCCTACTGTCGACTGATACTTGGTCTACAACAACAACCTTTGATGGCTCTTTCACCGCTTTCCGCAACACCGAGACATGAAACACATCATGTAAACCACTCAGCTCTAGTGAAAGTGCTAACCAATATGCAGCTTCACCAACACACTCTACCACTTCAAACGGACCCAAATACCTCGGGCTCAGCTATTTCAGACGTCGTATCCCGGACACACCTTTAAAGGGTTTAATCTTCAAGTATTCCCAATCGCCCACTGCAAACTCCACGTTTCGGTGCTTTACATTGTCATACTTAGCCTGTCTGTCTTAAGCCAACAACAACCTTTCTCGTATCACCGTATAGTTGAGTTGGCATCATCCATCTCCTTTGGCTTGTACAACTTTGTTTCGCCTGTCTCTGCCCAAGCCAAAGGTATACGTCATTTCCTACCGTATAAAGCCTCAAAGGGCGCCATATGAATACTAGCTTGATAGCTATTATTGTAGGCGATCTCAATCATAAAGAGATGATCTTCCCAAGTCTTCCCGAAATCCAGCGCACACATTCAGAACATATCCTCCAACATCGTGTTGGTCCTTTCAGTCTAACCATCCGTCTGAGGATGAAAGGCCGTGCTGAAATGTAATTTCGTACCCAACAATTGGTGGACTAATTTCCAATCACCCAAAGTGAAATGTCCATATCTATCACTTACGATGCTATAGGGCACACCGTGCAATCGTACAATAGTATCCACATACATCTTTGCCAAATTTTCAACTGAATCGTCCTTACGGTTCGGGATGAAGTGCGATACCTTAGTTAACCGGTCCACAATCACCCAAACCGCATCATTTCCACGTTGTGATCTCGGCAACCCATGCACAAAATCCATGGAAATATCATCAAATTTCCACATAGGGATAGGCAACGACTTCAGAAAACCTATTGGTTTTTGGCATTCAGCCTTTACTAAGGCACATGCTTGACATTTAGCAACATAGTGTGCTATGTCCTTCTTCATCCCAGACCACCAAAAAATTTTCTTCAGATCATTATACATCTTTGTGCTCCCGGGGTCAATTGAATACTTTGTGAAGTGGGCTTCATATAACAATTCTTTGCGATGTTTACCCCTATCTGGGACACACAAACGACCGTCCTTCCAAAAAAGGCCGTCACTAAACGAAAACTGAGAATCCACACTTTCTTATACATAGTATTATAGAATTTCATCAAGTTCTGTTTCTTGCCGAACTCTATCCGCCAGGTCATATTGTACCTCCGTCCAGTTTAAGCACGCATTTGTAGTGGAATTCTTTTCAACACAAGAAATATCTAATGCTTCCAGTTCTCGAATTAGGCTTTCATTATGCCTTAACAACCAATTTGCCCTTGCCGGAGTCCTATGACTCAAGGCATCTGCGACTACATTCCCTTTACCGGGAGTATAATGAATTTGGAAGGTATAGTCACCAAGAAACTCCATCCACCTTCTCTGTCGCATATTGAGATCTTCTGGTCCAACAGATATTTCAGGCTCTTATGGTCCGTGAATATATTAACTTTCACGCCATATAGTTAATGACGCCACAGTTTAAGTGCGAATATCATTGCTGCCAACTCCAAATCATGGACGGGGTAATTCCGTTCGTGCACCTTCAATTGGCGTGAGCCATATGCTATCACCTTTCCGAACTGTGGAAGAATGCAGCCTAAGCCGCTCCATGATGCATCACTATAAACCTCAAAGCCATCCATACCACATGGAGATATCAAGATTGGCGCCGTGGTCAAATGACTCTTTAGCTCTTCGAAAGCTCGTGCACACTCGGGCGTCCTAACAAACTTCTGATCCTTTTTCGTTAGTGTAGTGAGAGGCAAGGCTATCCTCGAGAAGTTCTCTATGAAGCGCCTGTAGTAGCCCGAGAGCCCAAGGAAACTCCTGACTTCTGCCACTGTAGTGAGAGCAGGCCACTCCCGTATAGCTACTATCTTGGAAGGATCCACCGCAATGCCCTCTCCACTAACCACATGGCCAAGGAAAGCCACTGATGACAGCCAAAACTAACACTTAGAGAACTTGGCGTAGAGCTTGTTCTTCTTCAGGGTGTGCAACACCATCCGCCATTGATTTGCATGATCTTCTTCGGATTGGGAGTATATGAGGATATCATCAATAAAGACGATCACAAAGAGGTCCAAGTATTCCCTAAACGTCTGATGCATTAAGTCCATAAATACTGATGGCACATTAGACAACCCAAACGGCATTACCGTGGACTCATATTGACCATAGCGTGTTCCAAACGCTGTTTTGGGTATGCCACTTTCACGAACTCTCAACTGATAATAACCTGACTTCAAATCCAACTTGGAGTATACAGTCGAGCCAACTAACTGATCAAACAAGTCGTCAATCCGTGGAATTGGATACTTGTTCTTTTTCGTTAGCTTGTTCAGTTCTCTATAGTCAATGCATAAACGCAAGCTACCATCCTTATTTTTCACGAAGAGAACCGGCGCGCACCAAGGTGACTTTCTTGGGCGTATATATCCTTGTTCTTGCAACTCTTGCAACTAAACTTTTAGTTCTGCCATTTCCTTTGGTGCTACCCGGTAAGGCGAGCGGGCCACAGGTTTCGCACCTGGCACCAACTCGATAGCGAAGTTGATTTCCATTTGGGGAGGTAACCCCAGGAGGTCTTTTGGAAACACATCAGCACATTCCAATACAATCGGCACCTCACTCACACTGGCCTTCAGCTCTACTGCCTCTACGAGTGTGAAGAATAACTCCACACCCTTCCGAACTTCCTTAACGACTTGGAGAGCAGATGTCAATATCCTACTCATCCCTTGCATGCCATTGAACTTAGTCTCTTGTTCGGTATTCTGCCCCAGTGTAACTTCTTTTGAAGTGCAATCTATACAGGCATGCTGCTCAGAAAGCCAGTCTATACCAAAGATTATATCGAACTATGATATCGGCAATACTGATGTTTCCACCTTGAAATCCCGACTTCCTATCTTTACCTCAACATAACAAGATTTATCCGCGCACATCAAACATCCGTTAGATAGTAACACCTTCATACTGTCTGTTGTGGTCCATATAGGCACCCTGATTCGCAAGACGAAATCTTCAGACAGAAATGAATGTGAAGCACCTGTATCGAACAATGCTCTTGCCGGATAGTCCTGTATAAGGACAAAACCTATAAAACCAAGATTAAAACAAGCACAACATAAAGCATAAAGTAAAACTATAAACCACTCGCACCTGTGACGACATCGGCTTGCTTGATGGCCTCCTGTTATCCAAGATTGTAAATTCGGGGCTGCGCCTGTGATGTAGAAGACTCCACCACAGCCTTCCCTGTTTCCGTATAGGATGCACCCGACTTCTTCTCGACTTTTGCAGGGCTGATGAGTCTGAGTTATATAGGGTTTTTCGGACTCATCTGGGCTTGTTTTCTCACGTGTGCACTACATTTTAACTTGATATCGGTTATATTTGCATCGTTTGGTCTTTAACCTAATTGTGCACTACTTTGGGCCCGAGGGTGAGCAATTGCGCATTCTGTTGATGGGGGTAAGAACTTGGTGCTCCCCGTGTTTCTTTCTGCTACTTTGATGGTTTTTTCGTGCTGTTGGAGGGTCATACTTTCCTATGTTTGCTGCTTGCAGGTGGTCAATTTTTCTCTTTTCAAAGTTCTGATTTGAGGAAAATGCACGGTCGTGCATTTTCTTAGTGCACGGTTACTTCTGGTCGTGCATTTTCTGCAAGTTATTCTGGAAGGTTTGACCGACCAGTGTGATTCCTTCACGCACGGTTTCTTCGGAACCGTGCGCGAAGGAAACGCACGGTTTTCCTATAGCTTTTGTTTTTAGGTCGTTTTGTGGTTAAGCGTGTGTTTTCCTTCACACACGGGCGGAAGCGCCCGTACGCGAGTGAAACACAAGATTCCACCAGGTTGCTTGCGTTTGTGCATTCTGTCGTTACCCGTGCGATTTCCTTAGCGCACTGGCGGAATCGCCCGTGCGTGTGTAAAATATACGGGTCAACGCTTCTTCTTCCTCGGGTGTTTTCTGGAGTTTAATATCGCACGGTTCACACACGGTCGTGCGCCAGACCGTGCGTGACCATTTTTTTCTGACTTTTACTATTTAAGACGCATATTTCTTCTAGACCAGGACAACTCCGATTTCACCCGCCATTTTCGCTCCTTTGAGCGGGAAATCACCCCTCCAGCCGTCACTCTCTCTCTCCTCCGTGGGAAGCTCCTTCGACCACCATTTCTCCTTCGAAATCTTGCAAAAGTTCTGTCTCCGACCATATTCATCTTCTTCGAACTCCAAGCTTCCATTAGAGCTACTTGTTGCTGCACTTGAGACGTTCTCCGTTCAAATCCAACTTAGCGACTCGACATGAAGTGGACGGGTTTGAAGAATGAAGTGACAGCCCTTCTGCATCCCAGACGCCTTCCGAAGACTGAGCTAGGATGAGGATTGACAACCTTCGCTTCCGGCCGAGAATCTTGGAGAGCTTTCGTGCGCTCAATTGTATTTATTCACTTTATTAAGCTTGCTATGCTCTGAACTGCTGTGGTAAACTTGTAGCTTGATAACAATACTTTTGCTTGAGTTTCATCTAGTTTGGTTGTTGATATTTTCATCTTGGATTGTGTTTGAGCCATTCTAGCTATTGCTAGAAGCGTGGGCTGCGAAGAGGTGTTGCGACCCTAAATAGTTCGTTCATCTCTGTTATTACTAATTGGAGTAATCCACCCGAACAACGTGGTGAAGGCGACCCGCATTAGTTTAATCATGCTTTGCATAGGAATCCAAAACCAAACCCCCCTTTTTCATAGTTGCACTTGCATTTGTTTTTCCAAAAGCAAAGTCCATGCTCCTTACTTGCACTCTGCGTGAGATCGATATCTGGGGAAGCTACTCCTCATCTTTATTACTTGACCGTGATTGGTAAACTTACCGAGAGCGCATTAAGGTTTTGGCGCCGTTGCCGGGGAGTGCAACCGTTGCGTGCGATTTTTTGTTTCTTTTGGAAAAAGTTGTAAGTGTTAGGTGTTTTAAATTTTTTTTTGTGTGAGCTGTATGACAGATCTGAACCCTGTTGGTGGGATTGAAGATTTGGGTGCTGATCATGAGACCGCACAATCAAGGAGAGCTCGGGTGCGTGCTGCTGCTGCAGAGGAAAGGATGGAAGACTTGGTCCGTGGAGGAAATAGCTAAGGAGAAAGAGTAGTTGAAGGACAGGAGGTGGTCCAACCTCGTGTCAAGATGATGCGGGACTTCACTACCCCTACGATAGTTGAGTGTCTATCCTGGGTTCGGACCGGCAATTGCCAACCCTCACTTCGAGATAAAGCCTGCAATCATGAACATGATCTGAAACAACACGCAGTACTCGGGTTTTCCGAGCGAAGACCCTCAGCTCCATTTGGCGGAGTTTTCTGAGATATGTGGTACATTTTGCTATGTTGGCATCTCGAATGATGTGGTAAAGCTGAAGTTATTCCCTTTATCGCTACGAGATAGGGCGAAGACATGGCTTCGTACGATTGTCCCTGACACAGCAACTACCTGGGAAATTTTATCTTCTATGTTTTTAGCTAAGTTCCACCCAGTAGATAAAATTGTTAATGCTCGCAGGGAAATCTCTACATTCAGACAACTGGACCAAGAGACCTTATCGGAGGAGTGGAAGCATTTCACTGATCTGCAGCACCGTTGTCCCCAACACAGTTGTGAGCCGTGGAACCTCTTCAAAATATTCTATTTTGGTGTCGAGCTGAACTACCGGGATATGATTGATGCGGCGTCCGGTGACACTATTATGAAGTGTCTCCCGAAGAGGTTATGCGGTTCCTTAGAGACACGGCTTCCCACAGCACGTACTGGACGGCGGGCAGGAATGCTCTAAGAGGGGCAAGAAATCTATTTGATGTAAATGCAGTGGGGCAACAAGCAGAATCAAGCCACCCTATGATGGAGGGAAGAAGGATGCTAACCATAACGACTACTCCTCCGGCTCCAGTTGGAGGCATATCGTGTCAGGGATATGGAAATCCCGGCCACCACACTTTTGAATGCCCAACTAGAGAGTCATTTGCGGAACCGGCATGTATAACATTTGATGAAAATGTTAATTTTATAAGCAATCAAAACCGCGCTGCGCCCTATAATAATGTTTATAACCCAAATGCGAGAAATCATCCGAATTTCTCGTGGAATCAAAATGCCCCAGGTCAAATATGGTAGGGGGCCAGCATCAATATAATGCTCAAGCCTCCAATAGCCAACTGCGACCACCGCAACCAAGTTATAATAAGAGCGGGCAAGGGGCACGTAAGAGTTCTTTAGAGGAGATGATGGAAAGGTTTTTTGAGATGGCCCAATCTAACATGGCCACTCAAACGGCTTCTATGAGAAACTTAGAGACGCAGCTGAGGCAGCTTGCCCAAGTGTTCTCAGAGCGCACTCACGGCGTGCTCCCAAGCGATATAGAAAAGAATCCCCATGAGCAAGGGAAGAGAGCTGGGGAAGTAGAGGAGTGCAATGTTAATGATGCGGCTGTCAAGTGCGTTATTAATGAGATTGAAACGGTGGCACTTTGTGATTCAGGTTCGTATGCAACATTCTTGCTCTGCAAGATGTTGAGAAGCTTAATCTAAATGTCGAAACTGATACCCAGAAATCGCTAGTGTTAGCTGATGGATCGGTGTTTAAAACTTATGGGGTGACTAGAGAGGTGGAAGTGAAACTTAATGGGGCTATGGTTGTCACTGACTTTCAGGTGTTGGGTCCTATAGGTAATAATTCAAAGCCTATTCTTAGGGTTCCATTCCTGAAAGCCAGTGAAGCGACGTTGAGCTTTAATGCATGCAGCATAACCTTGGCTTCCAAGGTCGATTTACCTCTATCGCCATCACTTCCCACTCTAATCCCGAGTAAATCTGAAAATCTGCTGGAATTAAATGTTTTATTATCTGATGATTTATCTAGCACTGATGAGACAGATGTTGTGCTGAATAAGCAAGACCGGGCTATGCAAGAAAAAGATGTGCTGCTGAGCGCTAAAGGAGAAGTGAAGGAATTGATTGACGTGGAACAAGTTGCGGAAGATAAGAAACGAGGGCTGTGCATGGATATTGGGAGCGTGCATGAAATAGATTTGAAAACTTCTATCAAGCTGAGTGAATGCTATAAAACTGTTAAACAGGTGACATGTCCTGATCTTTCACCCGCCGCAGGTGAGGGAAGGATGCCCCCTGATGAGAAAGATAGGTCTGTTGCTAATAAGGTTGGGATGGGTGTACCACCCTGGCGATCCACGTCTATTACTCTTAAAAGAAAAGAGCTTCTTATGCGCAAAGCATCTAATTTTGCCCATCGATGCAGGAAGGAGGAGTCTAGGGGAAGGGGAGCTTTGTCTTCCTTGGGCCCTAAAGCCTTCACCTCTTCCTCATCCCGTGCATTCGGGGGGATCTATCACAAATCAGCATTTAGCTGAGGAGTGCGGGATCTCCAGGGTCGTCTCCCTTTTTCCTGTTGCTACTAGTATTTGATTTGCTTAGTGTTGCATGTGGCTCTGAACTTTTTTGTGCATTCTAATTTTGCTTATGAACATTATATAAAACTGTTAATACAGGTATTTGGTCCACCTTAAGAATGGTAAAGAAAAGGGCTTATGGGAGACAACCCAATGCTGATGCTGCTTTAAGTTTATGCAATCTAGTTGTGTGCTAATATTGGTATAACTTTTTGTGGTTGGAGACATTCTTTTTGCAGGTGGATTTCCTTGGGTCGTGGGCTTATGGCTGAAGTTTAACGCCAATCATTCTGGTATGCTCATTTGCTGAGCATTGGTAACCTCTTCCCCAACTTTCATTTCATTGATTTTATTGCAAATCGTTGATAGGTTGTTTAGAGTAAGTCTGGTGGGGGAGAGTTGTACGCATTACCTTTGCACATGCACTACTTTTGCTAGCATGCCAAAAGTATATTTTCATTTTATTCTATCACGTCCACATTGTGCACCTTCACCCACTTAAGCGCGAACTTAAACAAGCGCTTTGGTTGAGTCAAACACATTTCTTTTGTGTCTACTTTAAGATAGGGTGCTGGCTTAGGATTTTAAGATAGAGTAGCTCGAAACTCGTGTAGTGCTCCTAATCGAATAAACATTGTGCATAGAAATAGCATAGTTTCAATTTTTCTTTATGCTCGTAGTTTATACTTTTCTGCATTTGTGAATACTGTTTGGGCTACTCAATTTGGCTAAAACTGGAGCAATCAAACGGCTGCGTAGGAATGTATGTAGCCGCCATTAGCCTCGTATTGCCCGAGTCGGGAGGCAGGATCACCTTTCTCGGTGGCTAAGAACTTTCCCCAAGCGACTCTCGAAACATTGGTGCCTGGTTGGTCAAGCGTGAGTGTGATTTAGGCCGAAATTTGTTTAGTTTAAGCCTTGTACCATTCCCGACGTCAATCCGTTGCTATCCCCGTTGAGCCAATCCCTTCTTTTGACAGCCCTACGCCTCGCTACCAAAGCCTTATAGCCTCTCCTACTCGCACATCCGGATGTGATCGCTTGGTTAGTTTGCTTTATTATCATTTGTATCTGTTATGTGCGACAGTTTTGTGGTGTTTGTGCAACTTTTTGTGTTGCCATGTTTTTGCCTTTGGTTGCGGCTATTTGTTTTAAAAGAAAAAAAAAGAAAGAAAGAAAAAAAAGTGTAAGTGAAATGAAATTTCCCGATTGGGAATAAAAAGAATTTATATGTTGTTATTAAGTTGTGAAATGTTTTTCGTTTTGTGATCGTGGTGGGAGTGCAAGCACCGTAAAAAATCCAAGTCTGGTGGTGCGTCGCGCGTGTTTGCCATTGTTTTTAGCTGTGATTGTTTTCCCGCGGTCTCATTTTGGATGTGCGTGTCCGCCTTGTTTACCTCTGTCTATCCCGCCTTCGCCTAAGCCCCATTATTTTCCTAAAAGCCCTACTGATTCACGTTTGAGTCTACCTAGCATCGTGGAGAGAGTGTGAACAGGCAAGCGTATGGTCCCTGACATTGGTGGATTCCTTTGGGGGTGATCCCGAGCCCCGGTCTTTGGCAATGCTCAACTCAGTGGCATGCCTACTTTCTTTCTACATATGATCGAACGATTCTTCAGCGTTCCTAATTTGAGTAGCTTCAATATCTATTTACATATGTCGAAATTTATAAGCTCCGTAGTATAATTAGAAAGTTTGTCTATTTTATTTTTTATGCCCATGTAGTTTTTGATTTCTTGTTTTACTTTATTTAGAAATTACTAAGCCAGCTAACTATTTTAGAGTCCATGAAGAGATGATTTGCTCGGGACGAGCAAGTGTTTAAGTCTAGTGTTGTGACGAGTCCGAGTTATATAGGGTCTTTCAGACTCATCTGGGCTTGTTTTCTCACGTGTGCACTGCATTTTAACTAGATATCGGTTATATTTGCATCGTTCGGTCTTTAACCTCATTGTGCACTACTTTGGGCCCGAGGGTGTGCAATTGCACATTCTGTTGATGGGGGTAAGCACTTGGTGCTCCCCGTGTTTCTTTCTGCTACTTTGATGGTTATTCTGTGCTATTGGAGGGTCCTTCTTTGCTATGTTTGCTGCTTGTAGGTGGTCAATTTTCCTCTTTTCATAGTTCTGATTTGAGGGAAACGCACAGTCGTGCGTTTTCTTAGCACACGGTTACTTATGGTCGTGCGTTTTCTGCAAGTTATTATGGAAGGGTTGACCGTCCCGTGTGATTCCTTTACGCACGGTTTCTTCGGAACCGTGCGCGATGGAAACGCACGGTTTTCCTGTAGCTTTTGTTTTTAGGCCGTTCTGTAGTTAAGTTTGTGTTTTCCTTCACGCACGGGCGGAAGTGCCCGTGCGCATTAAATGCAGAATTCCACCCGGTTGCCTGTGTTTGTGCATTCTGTCGTTACCCGTGCGATTTCCTTAGTACACGGGAGGAATCGCCCATGCATGAGTAAAATGCACGGGTCAACGCTTCTTCTTCCTCAAGCATTTTCTGGAGTTTTATATCGCACGGTTCACGCACGGTCATGCGCCAGACCGTGCGTGAACATTTTTTCTGACTTTTACTATTTAAGACGCAGATTTCTTCTGGACTAGGACAACTCCGTTTTCACCCTCCATTTCCGCTCCTTTGAGCGGGAAATCGCCCCTCCAGCCGTCACTCTCTCTCTCCTCCGTGGGAAGCTCCTCCGACCACCATTTCTCCTCCGAAAGCTTGCAAAAGTTCCGTCTCCGGCCATCTTCATCTTCTTCGACCTCCAAATTTCCATTAAAGCTACTTGTTGCTGCACTTGAGATGTTCTCCATTCAAATCCAACTTAGCGACTCGAAACAAAGAGGAAGGGTTTGAAGAAGGAAGTAACAACCCTTCTGCATCCCATACGCCTTCCAATGATCGAGCTAGGATGAGTATTGACAACCTTCGCTTCCGGCCGAGAATCTTGGAGAGCTTTCGTGCACTCGGTTGTATTTCTTCACTTTTATTAAGCTTGCTATGCTCTGAACTGCTGCGCTAAACTTGTAGCTTGATAACAATACTTTTGCTTGAGTTTCATCTAGCTTGGTTGTTGATGTTTTCATCTTGGATCGTGTTTGAGTCGTTCTAGCGATTGCTAGAAGCACGCCCTGCGAAGAAGTGTTTGCGACCCTCAATAGTTCGTTCATCTCCGTTATTACTCATTGGAGTAATCCACCCGAACGATGCGGTGAAGGCAACCCACATTAATTTAATCATGCTTAATATAGGAATCCAAAACCAAACCTTCCTTTTTATAGTTGCACTTGCATTCATTTTTCCAAAAGCAAAGTCCATGCTGCCTACTTGCACTCCGCATGAGATCGATATCTGGGGAAGCTACTCCTCATCTTTATTACTTGACCGTGATCGGTAAACTTACCGAGAGCGCATCAAGGGCCAACTCGACACTCCCGAGCATAGTGTCCCGACTTGCCACATGTGAAGCAAGTGCGAGGACCATAATTAGAAGATTCCTCCTAAACAACCACTAAAGGAGTTTGTCCAGTAGATTTGGACTTCTTACCCCATCTCTTTCGGTACCCAAACTTCTCCGGACACGGTGGCTTGAAATCTGGCTTTGTAATAGCCAAGTTACCCTTGCCCTCTTTTCATGTCCGTCTCCAAAGACCGAGCCGTTCAGACCAATGCTTGAAACCCTTAGTTCACAGAACTCGAAAGCAGATACTATAGCTCATCCCGTAGTCCCCCATAGAACCGACTGGTCTTACGCTCCTCTTCTGCGAAGATAGTACCAGCGTACCGTCCCAAATGCGTAAACTCATGAAGGTAGTCATCCACACTATATTTTCCTTGAGTCAACCGTTGGAACTCCAACTCCATAGCAATTCTCTGCTGCATCGGTAGATGCTTTGCTAAGAATAACCGAGAGAACTCTTCAATCGAGACCTCCGACAACTGTCTAACGGCCAAGTGATGCAGTTCCACCTCATCCCACCATAGTCGAGCTGCTCCCTCAAGTAGGAAAGTGGTTAAAGTTACTTTATGTTCCTCCTCAACTCTGATAGCTGTCAAGATTCTCTTAATCCTTGCGAGCCAATCCTCCGCTTTGGCTGGGGAACCCGCCCCAGTAAATGTAGGAGGATTGAAGCTCATGAACCGCTTCAATTGTTGATATGCTGCTCGTGGATCAACCACAACTTCCACCGGTTCTTGCCTTAACCCAACATGCATTGGCACCATTGCAAGCCGTGCCTGCCCAGCCTGTTGAGCATTCATAACAACATGTACTGTCTCCGTAATCAAACGTACAGTTTCGGCAGATGGAAGAGGTATATACACATAAGCTGGTGCCACACTTTCAACAAAATATTGATGTTCCGATTGATCCGTAAAACTTTTAGTCACCTATATGTGTAGAAGCACAATTTAGCGACCAATCAAACGACAAACATACAAAAAGGAACACATAGGTTCAACAAAAAAGTTTATTTTCATTCCTAAGTGGACATTCTTGAGTTCATTTTGTGTGTTATAACGGCAGCACTTACACATGCTTGCCACCCTCTCACAAGAATTCGACCACGAATTCGGAAAAGATAGACCAACAAGCTGATACCAAATTATAACACCTCTACCCGTTACGTGTAATATAATAGAGAGTCTGGCAGGGGCCCCACACCATATTTCAAAAACAGGCGGAGAAGTTACTAAATAATATCAAAGACCATCGAACCCTAACACAGAGCATTCTAGCGGAAGATTCATGGTTGAAAACTTGAACTCAAGAATCACAAAGATTGTCCACTAAAAAGAAAACAGGAATGTACACAAAATACATAAAGTACTTGGCCTTATGGTCTTACAGTTTTCTCTTAACAAAAGTGTGGTTTACAAACATCGGCGCACAGGCCAGCCACACATGAATAAGAGTAAACAAAACATAGCCTTCAAGGGCCAGCAGCGCAACCAAGTCTTCAACCCGCTATTTCCCGCTTGGTTCTCCATTACCTGCAAAAGGACAATCCACCAAGCGGTGGAAAATAGGGCAACGGTCAGCATTCAGCTGACCAATTATAACAACCCTGCCCCTAGCATGGGACAGCGGAATTCCTTCCTTGCAAACCATTTTATTCACACAGTATATATATAAAATAATCCACCAAGGTCGTGCACAACCGCATAGGTCAATACATATCACAAACGCCAGCACGATGGCCCGATGTTCCGTACACTCAGGGCACATTATTGGTGTACCGGAAAATGAGGTCCCACCACCGTTCAGAGGTCCCAAACATGACGGTCCATTATGAGCATTCCTAGACTTTACGACATGCAGGCCAAAGACTCTCGCTATGTGATCCTAACAGGGCCGTAAGCACCCACGGTTAGACAACCATAATGCGGGAACAGATCCACCTTTCCCGTTGCTCAAATTCGTCAGACTCAAGTCTGGACTAGCGCGGGTACGACTTCACCTTTCCCGTTCGCCACACAGGACTTCCACAGTTGCAGCCCAACGGCTCAACTTCACACAGAATGGAACTCACGTCCACAAGAGTTGAACACCAAGTACCAACTCTCAAAGATTTTTCCTGGATTTAATCCAGTACTTCCTATTGCACCATGCCACAGGTATCCACCAAGGATTCCATAAAAACAATCAATTTACTCGGAGTTTTCTCTGATTTGCAAATAAAGCATCACTAATCTAGACCAACTCGTCCGGATGGGCTTCACACAACATGCCTAACCATACTACTCACTTCCGGTTCTAATGCAACATAACAAGGGATGAAACACAACATCCCATGAGAATCACTTCGATTTCCACCTTTTGGTGGAGGATTCCATGCATATGCAGGAAAGAAGGACTTCACATGTCCAAGAAGGAAATCGTTACCCTTGGAAGACGTTTCGGTGCCATGGAGAAAAACTAGACAGATGAAAGTCACCGCAACGGCCTCGCCTTCGCAGATCTGGACTCGGCTCGCGATTTGGACCACCGTAGCACCACCGAGGGCCAGATTTCTCTTCTTCTTCCTTCCCTTGCTCTCCTCTCTCTCTTTTTCTTAGAAAGAGAATGATAAGGATAGAATGAGAAATAACTCATTAATTCCCGCACTTATCTCTTCAGGAAATTCCCAGTGCCGTAAGATCTTCATCAAAGGAAACGAACGGCTCATATTTTCTCTGAATATGACTTTCCTGGGCCGAACACGGCGTGTGACACGCCCGTGTCACAGGCCGTGTCTCAGGATCTGCATTCGGTTCACCGACCGCAGAAAAGGACATGGGATCGGACACGCTCGTGTCAAACCCCGACACGCCTGTGTCGACTAGTACACGCCCGTGCTCCAGGCCGTGTACTTCAGTCGGCACTGCCAAGCGCAATCAAAGCAAGACACAGGTATTTTACACGCCCGTATCACCAATCGACATGCCCGTGTCAGCACTATTCATACCCGTGTTTCCAGCCGTGTACCACACTCGACACAGCCAGGCTAACACAGAGCTGGACACAACCCTGAACACGCCCGTATCCCAGGCCGTGTGACCTTATTTGGGTTTTGGGGCATTACACTGTTGCTAAGGGGGAGACACTTCCTCTTGTGAGTGTTGATGTTCCTATCCCTTCTGAGCAAGTTCAAGTACCTATAAAGACAGTGATTACAAAGATAGTTGTTTTTGTTGCTGATGAGGATGTTGGTGAGGATGTTGTTGATACTGATGACAATGATGTTGATGCTAAGGTTGATGATGATGATGATGCTGATCTTCATGGTAATGCTGATGAAGATAATGATATTGATAATGATGAAGTTGTTGCTACTGGTGATTTGGTAGTCAGTTTCCCAAAAGATCTTCCAGCTATGGTTGAGGGGGAGCTAAACTAGCCATCTAATCTACTTCAAGACCAAATTAATAGGTTTATACATGACCGTGAGGAAAGGATTGCCAACATTCCCAGCGCCTATGGTGTACTTACTCTAAAGGAGTTGGAGGCTCTTTAAAGGTTTGTTGCTCCAGTTGAGGGGGAGAACATACATGAAATTTCTAATGTGGAAGGAGAAGCAGAGGTGCTTCCTCCTATCATAGAGGCTGTAGTTCCCACTCTCTTGCTGAAAGCTCATGTATCTCTAGTGGAACACCCTTCTAGTGACTCTGAGAATGTTGTAGAACTTCCTTCACCTCCAAGACCTCAAGCTGAGTATATTCTTATAAACAACTCTGATAATTCTATGTTGAAATCCATTAAAGCAATGCTTGCTAAACAAAGTGCATACTTTGATCACTCTCTGAAGAAAGTACTTGATAAGGTGGAAGAGGTGGAAAAAATATGAACAATAGACTTGCTGAAGTCAAGGTTAGCATTGAGAAGCTTGAATCAAAACTTGATATTTGGCTAAAACATGACAGCAAAGCAATTCTGCATACAATGAAAGGAGTTAGTAGCACACTTGATGAGAAAAGGAATGTCAGTGCTACAGTCAAGGCAATAATCGATGCGCAAAACTATGGGATGCACAACTTTGATGATCAAATGGCATATGCCAGAACTGTAATTATTAATGTCATCTATGAAGAAGTTAGAAAGGGGGAGAGTAAACTTCAAAGCAAGGTGAATGCTCTGGAAGCTTCTATGTATTAATAGATATGTGGTGTAAACATATACTGCTATAAAAATTTCAAGTGGTTGCACAACGAGTTTTTTGGACTACCCTAGGGTACTGAAGCTAGAATGCCAGAACCAGTATATGATGATGTTCATCCTCCTCTAGACTAAACTCAGTACTGGGCTGATACTTAAGATTGGACAGAGACTGTTGACACTACTACTATTGCTGAAGATGATATAGAGATTATTGAGGAGCTATCCTAACCAGCTTTCAATAGAAGGAGACATGGAGAAGGTTCCTCTGCTCATAAGTCTTACCCAAACAGGGAACCTGCTGAAGTATGGAGTCCAATCTCAAAAGGGATCATATTGGATACATTCACACTCGTAGACTTGGCAAATGAAGACAGAAGGGTTCATTACAACAGAGAAGAGTGGGAGAAGCATGAGGTGGCTAATATAAAGAGAAGATTACACTTCAGGAAATATATAAGAAAAATGATCCAAATTCTCCTCCTCCTCCAAAGTACTATCCCAAGCCGAAGGCATATTTTGACAGGCAAAATGAGAAGTCTAAGGGGAAAACTATTTATATTTCTTTTCTTTATGCGTGTGAATATGTGTGAATTTTGAACTGCCACTTAAAACCATTTATATAACCTTATTGTTTTGATTTAGAGATTTCTGATATTCTAATTTCATCTCTTTATATGTTTATGATTTAGATTATTCTGTGTGCAATTCACCTTAGTGTAGAGGGTTCTGACTTCTTCAAATAAGAGGTGATTGTTGGGTATTGTTCCCACAATAACCCTAATTTGAATACGCCCCCTTGAATTAAGAGGGATTGAGTTTCTATTTGACATTACTTGTTAGTTATGTACTTGCAGGATTCAATTGCCAAGTACACACCAATGTCAGATTACAATGGGTCATAAAATACAGGACTATGCATTGTAATCGCTCATTGTATAGGACAAGGTGTTGACTCATGTGTAATCTATCTATTGGGGTGTACTTCATTTTTAAGTTCATAGGAATCAAGGAAAAGAATGGTTGCTGAGTTCAGGGAAAACCAGAAAATTTCCTAAGTTAAATTCGTCGAGTATTCACTTGAAGTCTCGTGTCATTCGTTGAGAAGTCATGTGAACACTTGTGGAATTCGTCGAGTTTACTAAGGAAATATCTATCTATTTCTTAAAATATCTTCAAAAATGGCTATGTCAAATTCGTCGAGTATTCACGTGAAGTCTCGTGGCATTCGTCGAGATATCACGTGAACAGTTATGGAATTCGTCGAGTATTCTCGAGAAGTCCAGTGACTATTGACATAAAATTTTCTTCTGGTCTTATTTTCGTCTAAGTAAAATTCGTCGAATGATCTCGAGTAATTCGGCGAGTGCTTTCATGTAATTCGTCGTATGCACTAGTGGAATTCGTCGTATGACTGTGTGATTCGTCGAGTGTTCTAAATATTACATGAGTCATTTCGACGAATGAACTTAACGATTTATCTAGATTGATTTTTCTTACGGGTTCTGTTTCAAATGACAGTCATGTACATTACACGTGGAAGCTTGTTTTGGAAGACAATTTCTTGCCGTTGGGATGGAGTCCTACATAAATACCATGGATTACATTCCAGATTAACAGATTGCTAAGAATTATAAGAATCCCTAATTTCTCTTAACCTAATTCTCAGAAATCATGAATTGTCGAGAATTTTCTCTTTCCCGATTTACTGTGCTTGGAATTGATCAACCCGACGGCTTTAAGGTTCACGATCAGCAATTCTTAACAATAAGAAATTCAATAGATCACTGCTTTCAGATTCTACAAAGGTGTTCTTGATCTAGTCGGATTCCAAAGTTTTCAAATCAAGGTTTTTAAGTTTTTAAGTCTTCTTCTCCAACCTTCATTTCATGATCCACTCTCTTAGAAGGAAGAAGATTGAATCCATTAAGATCTGAAGAAGACGATTGTTCTCAATCTAGAAATTATATAAACCAATTTTATTATTGCAGGAAGGTTCTACTTCCGAGTTTGTAGATTCATGTTTTTTGGATCGAGTGGTATGAGAGGTTGTTCTCTGAGTTGTAGGAGCGTTGTCTCCAAGTTATAGGAGTTGAGGCTCCGAGGTGTATGATTTTTATAATCTGAGTTTTGGTGAAGTAGCTGAGTCTAGCCCGAAGTGCTAGATAGGTGAGGCGGGACAGTGGACATACCCATTCCAGGAACCACTATAAATCTGTGTCTATGTTGAGCTTCTGTGTGTTTGTTGTCACTAATTTTTTATTCCTCTAAAAGACACAGAACTCACCTATTCACCCATCTAAGTTATTGAGGCAGACAACTAGATACTTTCAATTATACATGGTTGTTTAGTATAGTTTGGATTGATATTCATTGAGTAGCTCTTTCATTTTTTCATTTAATATGACGTGGGGTCCCGACCAGACCCGCTGTTATATTCCTTGGAACGAGCATGAGTGTTACAATTTGGTATCAGACTCTAGGTGTCAGTCCGTTATTTGCTGAATTCGTGGACAAATTCTTTTTAAGGTGTGGAGTGCACGTGTGTGCGTCACCTTAAAATCCTAAAAATACCCCGTGAATGTCCACTTAGGAATGAAAACACACATGAAACATACTAAAACATGGTTTGTTGAACCTGAGTGTTCCTGTAATTGTTATTTTACAAATTTACTAGTCAATTAATTGGGTGTCTCACGATTATATGTGACTAGTTGGGGTGCGGGACAGTCGCAATCCCGACTGTTTATGGCAAGTGGATAACCTATTGATGTGCCTTCACGTCCTCATTCAGTAGAGAGAATACAATTTATTGCTGAAGTCATGTTTTCGCAGATTAATGTGCAACTAGGAAGGCAAGTACAACCTCCTACACTTGTATTTACCCCCGTACAGGTTGGCATAGCTGAGTAAAGAGTAGCAAGACGAGCTTTAGATCAACAATTTATACCTTTTGCCGGGCATAACTAGTTCCTGAGTTTGGCAAAGGGAGAGCACACAGTTGATGAACACCTGTGTGAATTCCTCAGGCTGAGAAAATATGGGGAGGTTATATTTGAAAGTGAGGAGACTAAGAACAATAAGTTTTATGATGGCTTGCGCAATGATTTACGACTATTACTGGTGAGTCCAAAATTAATTCGATTCCATGCCTTGGTGATGGTAGCTAGATCATTGGAAATGGACTTGGTGAAAGTCAGATCAAAACAAGAGTTCAAGGTGCCGAAAATTTTCAAGTGTAACCATCGCATGGGAAATAAGAAGTTTAGTGTGTTGGAGTCAATTTTTTTTGCTATTATAGGAACAAAGAGAAGGCAAGGTCCTTATATTTGCTTTACTTGTAGCAAGTTAGGCCATTTGGACCGAGAATGTCGCAGTGTATTTCCAATGATGGTTATAAAGGCGGGTGCTTATTTTGTGGAGAACAAGAAGTCCAGATATTCTAGGCTAGCTTCTTCTACAGTCTTTGGAGTGATAGATAGGCAAGGTCCACACACCTGTTATATTTTCCGTTAGGCGGGACATTATGCCAAAGAGTTCCCCAATGGTCCGCAGAAGACGAAGAGAAAGATGAGAGTATCTTATGTCAGAAATAGGAAAGAAGTGGAGTTAATTGCATCTTCGAGGACTCCAGCTCAGCCAAGGGTCTGTCACCCTAGCATTGTTGCTACAACTATGAGTTAGTATATATCATTCAATACGTTATGTACTTTATACATTATGTATGTATCCATGCTTTCTATGCGAACAAGAAAGAATAGACCAACATTTGGAATAAAAGAATTTTTATTTTTCCAAAAAAAGTAAGTATTACAAAGGTATTGCCTCTCTTTTATAGAATGGAGGATAGGGGAGAGATTACAAATAAGGAATGTGGGACAAATAATTACAGGTACAAGCTGCTATACAAAAATAGACCGCACAAGCCGCGCAGTTAGACGAATAGGCTAACCGCCCGATAACAACTATAAAGAGAATACAAGCCACTAGGGGAGACCGCTAGAATGCCCGGTCTTCAATTCACCTGCGTCAAACCTCCAGACCGCCCGGTCTCCAATCAGCAACATCTCGGCTACCAAACTGCTAGAGAGAAACTGCCACACCACGCGGTCTTCAAGCTTCCAAGGTCAGACCGCCAGACCGCCCGGTCACCTTACAACAACACTCCCTTCAAGCTGGAGCATATATATCAATCATGCCCAGCTTGTCGCAAATGTGAAAAAAGGAAACAGACACAGGCTTGGTGAAGATATCTGCTAACTCATTGTCGGATGTAACGAATAAAGTACAAATTTGTTTCTTAAAAATCTCTTCCCGAATAAAATGGCAGTCGACTTCAATGTGCTTTGTTCTCTCATGGAAGATCGGATTTTTAGAGATATATATTGCGGCCTTATTGTCGCAGAACATAGGTAGAGGATGGTTGTAGACCTCTCCTAAGTCAAGCATGAGAGCCCGTAACCACTTTAATTCACACGTGGTCGATGCCATACTGCGATATTCCGCTTCTGCACTACACCTGGAGATGATAGACTTTTTCTTGCTCTTCTAGCTCACAAGGTTTCACCCCAGAAATGTGCAAAAGCCTGATGTGGACTTGCGATCACCTTTGACATCAGCATAGCTAGAATCCGAGTACACTTCAACCTTTAAATGACTATTCTTCTGAAACAGTAGTACTTTACCTAATGCGTCCTTAATATATTCTAATATCCTCAAGGTAGACTGTAGATAGAACTCCCTAGGATCTTGCATAAACTGGCTAACCTTGCCAACAACGTATGAGATGTCGGGTTTGGTTATCGTGAGATAAATGAGTTTGCCGACCAGATTCCTGTACCTCGTAACATCTGATAGAGGAGGCGAGTCATCTATCCTGGTTTTATCTTCCCTAGTAGCCATGGGGCATTAAACAGGTTTAGCCCCAATCCTTGTCTCTTTTAGAAGATCAAGAGCATGCTTACGTTGGGAGAGGACCAAGGAGTTGGGCTTTCGAGAGATTTCTATACCCAGAAAGTATTTTGGGGAGCCCATATCCTTCGTGACCAGGTGTTTACTGAGATGCTTATTTATTAAGGCTACCCCAGCCTGGTCATCTCCAATGAGAAGAATATCATCCACATATACGGCAAGAACCACCGGACCCAGGGAGGTTTTGCGAATGAACAATGAGTGATCGACAGAACTTCTTATAAAACCCACGGCCACCACAATGCCGCTAAACTTGTAAAATCAAGCCCGAGGCTTTGCTTTAGGCCATAGACTGCCTTCTTCAGCCTGCATACCCATGTCTCCCCCTGAGCAACATACCCAGGAGGTTGCTCCATGTAGAAATCTTCCTGAAGATCACCATAGAGAAAGGCATTCTTAACATCTAGATGGGAAATTGGACAATCCCTGTTGACGGCCATAGAGAGGAGTACCCGAATAGTGCTGAGATGTGCAATATGAGATAAGGTGTACAAAAAAAATTAACACCATAAGTCTGAGTGAAGCCTTTGGCGACAAGGCGTGCCTTGTAACGATCCACAATGCCGTCTATACTGAACTTTACAATAAAGACCCATCGATAGCCAACAATATCGGTGCCCAATGGCGGAGGAACAAGGGTCCATGTACCCCACTCAATGAGGGTGGAAATTTCCTCATCCAATACAACCTTCCAATGAGGAACAAGGGATTCCTGGTAGGTGCGGGGAGTGGCAGTGGCAAAGATAGCCAACACAAAAGTTCTGTGAGAAGGAGTAAGATGAGAATAGGAAACAACAGCAGTAAGCGAGTACTGGGTACATGTCCACACCACTTTGTGAAGAGCAATGGGAAGATCCAGGTCAGCGTGTTCCTCAGTATCCAGTGCATCTGTGGCGGAGAGAGCTGGCTTAGGAGTAGGGAGAGATGGCTGTGGAGAAGAGGAAGACAGCGGAGGAAGAGAGGGATGAGGAGGAGACGGTGGACACGGTCGAGGAGGAGAAATCTCGGTAGGAATAGACGGGACGGAGGGGACGGTAGGATAAGCAGGAACATCAGGAAGAAAAGAGGAGCCGTGAGAGAAATATGATGCATTTTCAAAGAAGATTATGTCCACAAAGATGAACTGCTTGCGAAGAACAGGGTCAAAACAACAATAACCTTTCTGAGTGGTAGAGTAACCCAGAAAGACACATTTGGTAGCACGTGGGGAGAGTTTATTACGGGTGGTGGAGGGATCATGCACAAAAGCCGTGCACCCAAAGATATGTAGAGGGAGAGGAAACAGATCCTTTCCCAGATAGAGAATAGAGAATGGTGTTTGACCGTGGAGAACCGTGGAGGAAATGCAATTGATGAGATAGCAGGAGATGAGAATGGCATAGCCCCAATAGGGGCAAGGAACATGCATCTGTGTCATCAGAGTGCGAGTGACATCAAGGAGGTGACGGTAATTGCGTTCCGCCATGCCATTTTACTGTGAGGTATAGACACAGCTAGTTTGATGAACAATCCCATTATGCATATAGATAGAAGAAAAATCATGACTAAGATATTCTTTGGCATTATCAGAGTGAAAGATTTTAATAGAGACATCAAACTGAGTTTTAATCAAAAATAAAAAGATGTCCATATAGAGAATAATGCGGATAGGTCTTTTAAGAGATACACCTATGTACAGCGAGAGAAATCATGAGATCAAAATATGAACTACCCCCACCTATGGTGAGTGTAGGAGCAGGACCCCATACATCGGAGTGAACGAGATTAAATAGATGGGAAGATCCACAACCTTGATTTTGTGGGAAGGAAGAGCGATGATGCTTGCCATGATGACATGCGTCATAGTTGAGAGGAGGACTGTGCGGAGGGAGATGGGGCAGAAGCTTATGAAGAAGTCATGAAAGAGGATGACCAATGCAAAGATGCCATTACAGAAGGTCTGTAGAAGTGGAGGAGAAGGCAGATAATGCGGAAATGTTATCGAGGAAGTAGAGGCCGCCGCTCTCAGTCCCAGTAGCAATCATCTATTGGGAGCCCGAATCCTGAAAAGAACAAGAAGTAGGAGTGAATGTGACAGAACACTGTTGTTGCTTGCAAAGAGAAGTAATAGATAATTAATTGTAAGGAAACTTAGGTACGTAGAGAATATCCGCAAAGCGAAGACATGGTGTGACTTGAACCACTCCCATCCCATTGAATTATGAGGGAGAGCCATCCACAATAAAGACCGAGGGCAACCGATCATGTGTTTCTAGGAGAGAAAAACACTGAGGATTGCCAGTCATATGATTGGTAGCACTAGAGTCTATCATCCATTTACCTTGAGTAACAATGTGGGCACTACCTGAAGATGTGACCAACGAGGCAGACTGCTTCAAAGAGGAGGTGGAAGCATCGCCAGTGGGGCGAAGATGTGTATGTTTCATACAGTAGCGATCAACCGTATGGCCGGTGCGGCCACAGTGAGAGAAGAGAAAGCGGGAAGGACCACACCATCCGTATTGGTGGCAGCGGCCACCAGAGCCAATCTGCTGAGTCTTGTGAGAATAGTTGTCCGGTTGAGGATGGGATGATAACAACGGACGTTGAAGCAGAGATGTAACCGCAGTGATGCGAACAATAGTGGTATCCAAGGTGGGAGAGTCTAATTCTCTAAGGATATGTTGACGGATCATGTCATAAGACTCAGGAAGTTGTAAAATATAGCACACAACCAGAAGCTCCTGGAAGTGCTTGTGTTGCTCAGCCAGATCCACAGAGAAGGGGTGATTCTTAAGAATCTCGGCTCCGAGAGCCTGAACCTATTGGTAAGCAGCAGCAGGAGATATGGAGGGACGGACAAAGAGGTCCGCATACAGAGTATAAATATAATACATCTGAGCCCCCTTTGAGTAGGGAGCGACAAGATGAAGCCAAGCAGCCTTGACCATTTCATCATGATGGATGATGGGGAGGCACTCATCAAAAAGTCTGTTGCCAGCCAAGTGTGAATAAGAGCATCACTAGCATCCCAATCATCAAAGAGATCAGACTCTGGAGGAGGTGGGTCATCAGTGGGATGTTGGCATTTGCGTTGTGAGCGAAGAAGAAAGGTGAAGGAGACACACTAGTCTGGGTAGTTGAAACCGATGAGTTTGGAAACAGTGCCAAGGTTGCCCGAAGGAGTAGTAGGAGGAAGAGGGTGGGCCACGGGAGTAGTAGTGTTAGAGGTATCAGAGAGAGCCATAGAAGCGAAGAGAGAGGCAAAAAAGAGGGCATGCGAGTAGAAACAAGGCTGTGCGAATAGGAAAAAAGGAGAGATCGCGCGAACAACAAGAGAGAGCAGAGAGCAAAGAGACCGTGAAGATAGGTCGCGAATAGGGAGGGAGAGCGATCAGAGAGGATGCACACATAGAGGGCAGAGACAAACCGTGCCAACAGAAGAAGCTCATAGAAGAAAAGGAAGCGGCGAAAACAAGACGCAAGAAGAAAGGGCAAACCGCGCAGATAGAAGAAGCTCACAAAATCAGGTGGAAAAGATCTAGTCCTCTGATAATGTTAGAATACCTTAATATTGATTTGGGCTAGGATTACTATTCTTTGATTAGGATTTTTATTTTGACCCAACTTGTATAGACTATGGTCAATTGTATTTCCAGAGTTGTTATTTCAGAAGGTATTCCAGAAGTGCTCAGTTCGACGAACTCAGAACTCAGTTCATCGAACCCAGATCTCAACTCAGAGCTCAGCTCGACGAAAGTAAAAGTTCAGGTTGACGAAATCCAAGCTCAGTTCGACAAAATCCTTGCTGAGTTCGATGATCAGGCAGTTTTTATATTACAGAAGGCAGAATGTTTTCAAAAGCTTGATAATTGTCAGTTAAAACTCTAATATTTAATGCTAAATATTCTAACAAATATAGCCATTTAAGAGAGCATCAAATATGGATTTATCACAGAGGTTTTAAATCTAATTAATTCCAAGGCAGTTACAATTCTCAAAGGCTTCTTCATACATTTCAAGAATCGATTTTTCAAATATACACAATGATTGAAATTCTCCCAGATAGTCTATATATATAGAAGATTGTGTCTTCACTAGATATATATAGAGATACGTACATTCTGCTTCAGACTCTTCTTGAGACAAATCTTCAATCTGAAAGACATCCTAATACATATCTGTCAGAAATATCTATTGGAGAGTAAAAGCATACAAGAAGGCCTACACCCTAAAGAAAAGTCTCCTCTCTTGAACATAATCTCTATTCAAATTAGGGGGAGCTTTTTGCAACATCATCCACTAAGTTTTCTCAGAGATACTTGACAGAGAAGACAACATCTAACTCTTTTAATTTACTCTTAAATTGTGTACATGGTTCTAACTCTCTTCAAAAGTTTACTCTTGGTTCATAAGTCACCTATTCAAAAGACTTAAGTTTGGTTTTTGGGTACCTAGTCAAAAGCCCAAAGGGTTGCTAGATCTCTCTTAGAAAATAAATCTTCTAGTGACAGGGCACCTGAGCAAAAACCTGTAGTGAGTTCCTATCAGGGTGGTAGAAGAGTAGACGTACCCAGATTTATTGGGGAACTACTATAATATCCTTGTGTCGTTTGTGATTGTTACTTTCTATTTGTGTGTTGTGTATATTATCTATATATATATCACTAATTTTTAAAACTGCTGTAAAAATAAATTAAAGTTTTTAATATACTATATTCACCACCTCTAGAGTAAAGTTAGATCCATCCCTTCCACTTTTAATTGGTATCAAATGAGGTTTGATTTTATAGGCTAACTCCTGTACCAACAGATTTGATAGATCTTATTTTACCTCAAAGTTTGTTTTTAGATCACTGATAAATTTATCATGACACAAAAATAAGGAGTACTCAAGCACTAGACCTCCTGTTTGCAATCTTAATAAGTTTGCACTATGGTAGGCAAGGATTATATTATATATGAATTCTATTGATGAGGATATCTACAATTCAATTTTGACAGGTCCACCTCCACCACTAGCAGTAACAAGCACCAATGCCACACCACCTCCAGAATGGACAGATGCTCAGAAAAAACTAAGAATTGCTGATGCAAAGGTTGTGAATATACTAGACCAAATAATGTTTGATGATATTTTTTAGAAGGTTGCTGAATGCACCTCAGTAAAAGATATCTGGGACTCCCTCACTATAATGGTAGCTGGATCAGTAGCTGAAAGAAAAGATAGAAGATCTCACCTGATTTCTAAATATGAGAATTTAAACAAGGGAGAAACTGAATCTGTTGCTGATATGTATACAAGACTCAGTCTCATTTATCAATGAACTGAAAACTTTGGAGAAAGACATTACATTGAAAGAAGTAAATAAAAAATTCTCATGTGTTTTCTTAGCACATGGGATTCAAGAATTTGGTCAATTAGAGAAGCCAGAAGTGTGAATGAAATTACAGCAGAAACTTTGTTGGGAAAGCTCAAATCATATGAGCAGCTCATCAAAATAAGAGAAGCTGAACAAATGACTTTATTCTCAGTGAAGAAGGACAAGAGTATTGCTTTCCAAGAAACTAAAGAGGAAGAAAAACTTCCAGAAAATGAAGAACTCATGAGTCTATTGGCTAAAAGATTTTACAAAATGGCCAGGAAAGACTTCAGGAGAAGATTTTCTAGAAACAAGGAAAAACCAAGGTATGACAAAACACCTATTATGGAAATTCTTTTCTATGGTTGCAGGAAACAAGGACACATTCTTCCAGAATGTCCTGAAAATCAAAAGAAAGATAAGAAGAAGGAGAAAGACTTAAAGAAGCATTCAAACAAACCCTCTTCTAGTAAACACAGACAGAAGGAGAGAGGCTTTATAGCTAAAACATGGAGTGAGTCAGACACTGAATCTTCATCCAGTTCAAGTGAAGATGAAGAATAATCAAATGCTAAAGAAGTCTTTATGATGGCAATCAATGCATCAAACAACAATTCTGATTTTGAATCTGAGTCCGAAGAAGACAATATAATTTCAACTTTTGATTTAACATCAGATCAATTCAAAATAGATTTTAAATTGCTTTGTAAAGATTTGATAAAATCTGAGAAGGAAATAAAACTTCTCAGAGAAAAATTAACTGAATTGAACAATCTATCTTCAGAAAACATTAAACTTAAAAAAGATTTGAAAATTTTTATGGAACAAACGGTTTCTCTGGAAAATAAATTATCTGAGGCTAAGAAGTTTGAAGAACCTCTTAATGGGAGAAGTATCAGACTGATGAATATTACAAGTACAGTCAATGCCAGATTAAATGGCAGACTAGGCTTGGGAGCTTCATCTAGTCAACCTCAAATTCTTAAAAAAAAAATTTAACCACTCCTATAAAATTTATATTTGCTAAAGGAAAAGAAATATTAGAAGTTACGGATAAAGAAACTAAAGTTTTGTCATATAATATACTAGAGAATAAATAAAAATCTATTCTAAAACAGAATAAAAATTTCCAAAAAAACAAGGTTCAACAGAATTCGTCAAACCGAGCTCGACGAAATCATAGTTATTCGGCAACAGAGATAGATGAGCGCTGAACACTAGAAATGAGAATTATTCAGTGAATGGTGCTCGATGAAATCACTATTATTCTTCGAACGTGGTTCGACGAAATTAGAATAATTCATCGAACTTAAACTTTTCAAACAAAAAATTTACTTCTTTTGAAAAGAATAATCAAACTCAAAAGTTGATAAATCCTTTGATTGGGTGGATCATTCCTCCCAGGAGATATCATCCACTTGGATATAAAAATCAATTGAATATTCTTATATTTCTACTGATTATGATAGAAAATTAGGATCCAAGGTAATATGGGTCAAGAACACCTAACTTATTTTTAATACAAGAAAAGAACTATACTACCATAGAGGAACAATGGTATTTGGATAGTGGTTGCTCTAAACACATGACAGGAAGAAAAGCTAATCTAAGAGGCTTCAAAGAAAAGCTTAGACCAAAAGTCATATTTGGAGACTCCAACTGTGGCCAGACAGAGGGCCATGATAATGTCAAAGTTAGAGTAGTTACTTTCAGAAAGGTAGCTTATGTGAGAGGTCATAAGTATAATCTCATCAGCATCAGTCAACTATGTGAAGAAGGTTATCAGGTATCATTTAATAAGTTTATATGCTTTATTTCATCTAATGTAAACAAAATTGTTTTATCTGGGGTTAGACAGGGTAACATCTATTTAGTCAATTTTAATTCTGCTAAAACTGAAATATGTTTGTTTAATCTGATAAGTAAATCAAATGAACTTTGACATAAAAGATTAGGGCATATAAACCTTAGAACTATTGCTAGATTGTCTAAGGAAAACCTTATCAGAGGACTACCTTCTAGATCTTATAAGAAGGAAGGACTCTGTAGGGCTTTTTAATTAGGTAAGCAAACTAAAAATAGTTTTAAATCCATATCTAAGAGTGATTCACCAAGAATTTTGTATTTGCTACATATGGACCTTTTTGGACCTATTGCAATAAAATGTTTGGGAGGAAAGTCAAACACTTTAGTAATTATTGATGATTTCTCCAGATTCACTTGAGTGTTCTTTCTTAGGAACAAGTCTGATAACTTAAAAATTCTTACAGACTTTCTTAGGAACATCAAGATTGAGTATTCTACTCAGATTGCATTGATTAGAAGTGATCATGGCATTGAGTTTGAATCTCTTTTGAAGAGAGAATTCTATGAGAAAGAAGGAATCAGCAGTGTTTCTCTGCTCCTAGAACTCCTCAATAAAATGAGGTGGCAGAAAGGAAAAATAGAACCCTAATTGAATCTGCTAGAGCATTACTTGCAGATGCTCACTTACCCCTATCTTTTTGGGCAGAGGCAGTAATCAAAACAAATTATGTTCTTATCAAAAGTCTCATTCATAAACTCAAGGGTAAGACTCCCTATGAATTGCTTAAAAATAAGAAACCTAAAGTAAATTATTTTTAAATTTTTGGGTGTAAATGTTATATTTATAATAATGACAAGAAACATTTAGGAAAATTTGAAGTCAAAGCTACAGATGGAATATTTCTTAAATATTCTCTTGTCAGTAAGGCTTATAGGGTTTATAATAAATCTACTTTTAAAATAAAAGAATCCGTACTTATATCATTTGATGAATCTAACATGTTTTATAAGGAGAGGAATACATCTACCATAGATTCTTTTCAGGAACCAATTCTGTGTGAGAAACTAGATGAATTAATCCTAAAGCAAGATGATACATTACATCCTTCTCAACAAGCTGAAGATAGTGATGAAGATAATCCTGAAATTTATGTTGAAAAAGTTGTAGCTAACAAAATTCCACAAGATGAATTAACAACACAAATCGTTGAAGAACCAACTCCACCTGTTGATTTTGTCACTATTAAAGATCATCCTAGATCTCAAGTGATTGGAGATATATCTGTTTGTGTGCAAACAAGGCATCGACTCAATCAATACCAGATGCATACATGTTTTCTATCTCAGATTAAACCTCAATCAATAAAATATGCAAAACATGATCCTCATTGGATCATTGTAATGCAATAGGAACTCAATCAGTTTGAGATATGTAGAGTTTGGGACTTAGTTCCAAGTCCCAAAGACTATCCAATAATTGGAACCAAATGGGTCTTCAGGAATAAATTGGATGCTCAAGGAGTTATAGTGAGAAATAAAGCTAAACTGGTAGCTCAAGGATATTCACAGGAGGAAGGAATAGATTATGATCAAACATTTGCTCCTGGTTCAAGATTAGAAGCTATCAAGATATTTCTTGCTTTTGCTGCATTCAAGAAATTCAAAGTATATCAGATGGATGTAAAGAGTGCATTTCTGAATGGAGAAATCAAAGAGGAAGTCTATGCAGAACAACTTCCAGGTTTTATCTCTTCAACTCACTCATCTCATGTATTTAAGATTAATAAAGCTTTTTATGGTCTTAAACAAGCTCCAAGAGTTTGGTATGAGACCCTTGTTAATTTTCTATTGGAGAATAAATTTTATAGAGGCAAGGTTGACAAAACTTTATTTTTTAGATATTATAAAACTGAAATTATACTAGTTCAAATATATGTTGATTATATAATTTTTGGTTCTACTGATTCCAAACTTTGCAAAAGGTTCTTTGACCTAATACATTCAAAGTTTGAAATGAGTAGCAGGGTGAATTATCTTATTTTCTTGGTTTACAAGTGAAGAAAACATCTGATGGCATTTTCATATCTCAATCTAAATATGCTAAAGAGCTAATTAAAAGATTTGGGATGTCAGATGCCTCCTCTATGAAAACACCCATGCCCACTAATGCTGTAGTTGATAATGATGAACAAGACAAATTTGTTGATCAAAAAATATATAGAACAATCATTGGGTCTCTCTTGTATTTAACAGCAAGTAGACCAGATATTATGTTTGCAACCTATATTTGTGCCAGGTTTCAAGTTAACCCTAAAGAATCTCACCTTATTTTAGTAAAAAGAATTTTGAGATATATAAAGGGTTGTCCTAATCTAGGACTCTAATATCCTACTGAGTCAAGATTTGAATTAATTGGATTCACAGATGTTGACTATGCTGGATGCAGAGATGTTGACTATGCTGGATGCAGAGTTGATAGAAAAAGCACATCAGGAACTTGTCAGTTTCTTGGTGATAGGCTTGTGTCATGGTTTTGCAAGAAGCAAACATCTGTTACTACTTCAACTGCTGAAGCTGAATATATTACTACAGGTAGTTGTTGTTCACAGATTTTGTGGATTCAAAATAAATTACTAGATTATGGATACAAATTAAATAATTCAATTATATACTGTGACAATATGGTGGATGAATATTCGCAAAGAGAATAAAACCGAACTAGCAATCCATCTAGGCAAGTATACCTATCGAATTGTAGTTAGGGGACACAAGTATCGTATTAAAATCCGGGAACTGCTGAGTAATCTTACTCACACAAAGACTTTTATCTTATCAAAAGAACTTTTTTAGGGTTGTTTAACTAAAATACTAGCAGAAGAAAATTACTTGCGATTAAGTAAAGAACTACTAAAAGTGATTACAACAAGGGGTTGAAACGATGATAAAGAGAAGCACTCGATCGAGAATCACCTCGACAAAAGTAGATTAAATATGCGATAATAAACCTAAGCTTAATAGGGTAAAGGTCCTTGACCATGGAGGTTCCCAAAGCTTGAACACGGTTCTCTCGAAGTCATTCCCAACTGAGTTTAGGAAGGTCCGACCAAACTCTTGTCCAAATCAGAGACCTAAAGCTCGCTTTACGCTATGAACCCTGCTATTGGATTTCACTCCAATACGGGAGATTTAATGTCTCCCTCTCTTGAGGGGTGCATACAACTCTCTTTACTATTGAGTGTTCACTCCAAACTACGAGCCTCTCAGCTAGCTAAGAGTGGAAACAAAAATGGAAAATATATATCGATGATATATCTCCAAACATGATTATTCAAGAGTAAATCTAAGGACTAAATCCTACAAATAAAAAGTAAAATAAAGTATCATAACTTAATCAACTCAAGCCTCGAATCATCAAGATCGAGTACTAGGAGGATTATTTATTCATGGTAAAGTGGAGGAAGAGAGATGAGTAGGAGTGCATGGAGACAAAATGGAGAGAAGTAAAAATAAACACACTTTATATTAATTCAAAGAGAGCTTACAACTTGAAATAAAAGACTATTACACTTGCATGGATTAAAAACTAGGCTAGCATTAACAGTAAACTACTAAAGAAATTATAAAAGAGTAGAACTAAAATAGAATTAAGAAAGGCTTAAAATGAGAAAGGGAGAGAGGAAGAACACTAAAGGAAGAGCTGAAAATGGCAGCACTTCCCCTCTCCAAATTTTTCTCCTCAAAACACAAGGGGTGGGGCTCAATTTATAGAAGTTTCATAGATCAAGACATTCCCACATCTCCTTTCATGCACGGAGGTTCACCTCGATATGAAATTTAGCAGGAGATAATGATTGCCTCAGTACAGGTGACGTGCATTAATGTCGACAGTAGGCTTTGTGGAAGAGCGGGACTTGTTCTCTAGCAGTAGGATTTATGTAGGGAGGGGTCGATGAATGGCGAAGAGTTCGTCGAATGACGAAGAGAAGGAGCAGGAGGAGTTCAACGAAGAAGGGTGAGTTCGACGAACTGGGAAGAATTCATCGAACTGGGAAGAATTCGTCGAACGGAGAAGGATTCGTCAAATGGAGAAGTGAGCTCAACGAAGAGGGGAAGAATTCGTCGATTGGAGAAGGGGCGTAGTTCGACAAATGGGGAATGTAGGCGGAGTTTGACGAATCTGGAAGAGTTCGTCAAATGCAGAAGAGGCATAGTTTGACGAACGGGGAATGAAGGCGGAGTTTGACAAATTTGGAAGAGTTCGTCGAATGCAGAAGAGGTGTTCGACGAACGGGGGATGAAGGCGGAGTTCGACAAATTTGGAAGAGTTCGTCGAACGCAGAAGAGGCATTCGACGAACGGGGGCTGAAGGAGGAGTTTGACGAAGAAGGAAAGAATTTGTCGAACGTAGAAGAGGCGTAGTTCGACGAACGGGGAATGAAGATGGAGTTCGACGAATTTGGAAGAGTTCGTCGAACGCAGAAGAGGCGTACGATGAACGGAGATGAAGGCAGAGTTCGGCGAATTTGGAAGAGTTCATCAAATGTAGAAGAGGCGTTCGATGAATGGGGGATGAAGGCGGAGTTCGACAAATTTGGAAGAATTCGTCGAATGTAGAGGAGGCATTCGATGAATGCGTGATCGATGAATTCTGAGCTTGACGAATCCTGGCTGAAAAACTGCAAACCTGCAAAGAAAAGAGAAAACATTAGTTGTAATAATATATATACAAAAGGAGGTCAGAATAAAGCTTTAAAACATGATTTAATTACAAAAAAAACTAAAAATTCCTAATAGTTTAGACTACAAAATGCACTATCAAATTCCCTCAAGCTTAAGCTTTGCTTATCCCCAAGCAAAGATATAAAAACTAGCTAACATAAAAAGTGACTAATCAAAAAGTTTTAATTATGCTTACACAAGTACTATGCAAAATTATAAGTAGGGAGAAGGTGAAACATAAACCTTAAACAGTTACTTAGGCATGGTTTAACAATTTATAAACTTTACTAACTAAAATAAATCATCCATAACTTTATCAAAATTCTTTAAATTAATTTAAGCAAAGCAACAAAATGAAAAAACACTTTGAGTTGTTACTAGATCCAAGAGACACATTATAACTATATCAATCAAATAACAAAAATCTAAATCTAAATCCAAAATTTTACTAATCTCCTTTTCTTCTTTACTTAGCTAATAAATAAAATTCAAAAACATGAATCAAAAGGGCTTATTAGGACAGAAATGTTTGGTTTAGGATTATGATTAGGAGTGGAATTCAAAGATAAACAAGGAGCCTTTAAAATCACACTAAACCAAAATAAAGAGTTTTTTTAAAATTTCATCATAAATAAAATATTTTCTCTCTTTTCTTTCCTTTTTTCTTTTCAAAACAAAGTTCATAAATATTTTTTTCTTTTCATTACTTTTTTTTTCAAAACAAAGGCCATAAATAATTTTTTTCTTTTCATTTTGAAATTGGCCAAACAAAAGCAAAAACTTCTTTTGAGCATACTTTTTCAAAAAGTTCTCCAAATACATCACAACACAACCCTATCATAATCATTAAAATTTTTAATGAAACTCAAAAGGTTAGTGTGATTAGATAGGTTGGAAAATTTTAGCTTTGGTCAAAATGAAATAATAAGTGGAGCTATCAATTGAAATCGGAAAAAGGCTCAAAAGGGGCTAACTAGGGATAAAAATTTTTAGGTTGGCAAGAAGGCTCAAATGAAAATAAAAATGGCCTAAATCATTTTCATGCTTAAAAATTTATCTAAAGCATTAGCTTTGAAAAATTTCAAAAAGCAAATCCTAGATAATAAATGAGAACTAATGAAATTATCTTGAAAATAGAAATAATAAGCGACTTTGATCATTCATATCTACTATGCTAATCAAAAGTTGACATTACAAAAATTATCCGAAAACAAAAAGGAAAATAGTGGATGAAAGATTTTTAAGAAAGTAAAGAAAATAAAGAACGAAAACCATAATAAAAATGCGAGTTTTAGAAAAATGTTTCACATTAACATGCTACCGTGAATTAGAAACACAGCATGACCAACATTTTACTTGTGAAACATAATTAAAAAGAACGATTAGAAAGATCATAATTAGCCAAGTTGTTATAGGGAATTTTTAGAAAAACAAAACAAAAAGCAAGGGGTACTAATGAAATACCAAAATTTGTTTAAACTATTAAAGTAAAAACAAATAGTATATATATATTTGATTTTGAAATATTCTATATATAATTTTTTTGGATTTTTAAGATATTCTCTTTTTTTGGATTTTTAAGATATATAAATTTTTTTTATTTTAATTTTTTAAAGGAAACAAAATAAAGATAAGAGAAGGAAGAAATCCTCCCCAAAACTTAAAATGGACATTGTCCTCATTGGAGAAAGGAGGGGAAGGAGAGAGAGAAATTAAAATAGAAATGAAAGTACAGAATTGAAAAATAGGTACTTCCCCGGATTTATGCGTCACAAATGTTGAGTGATGCCGCTCCCCCTGCTTGCGCTTTGGATCTTCATGAAATGTCTTCTTTGGACTTCGTGATGGATTCACCAGCATTGGAGAAGGCAATCGCAGAAGCTTCATCTTGTTAGAGTCGTCCGAGGCAAAAAGTGTAAAATAAAGAAAACAAAAAAATAACTTGGGTTGCCTCCCAAGAGCACCCTTTGTTTAAAACATCGTTTGAGCTCGACGCAACAAAATAATATTGTCCAAAAGATTTTTGTCTAAAATAATAATTAAAGTTTTTAACAAAAAATAAAAAGTCTTAAATTAGTTTTAGTTCATGCAGAAGAAACTTAATATTGTTCGGACTGACATCATCATCACCAGAAAAATTGAGTTTAAGACGCTGCCCATTCACTTTGAAATCACCCTTATCATGGTGTGAAATTAATACAGTGCCATACGGAAAGACATCTGTAAGAGAAAATGGCCCAGACCATCGTGACTTTAGTTTGTTAGGAAATAAACGTAAGCGTGAATTGTATACAAGAACTTGGTCGATCGGTTTGAAGGATTTTGGGTGCCTTAAGTGTTTGTCGTGAAAACGTTTCGTCCGCTCTTTATAAAATTTTTTTATTTTCATATGCATAAGAGCGCCACTCATCGAGTTCATTAAGTTGAAATTTTCGAAAATCGCCGGTAGAGTGGGTATCGAAAATTAAAAATCTTAAGGCCCAAAAAGAATTCTACGGGTAAATGGCATGATTTTCCATACACCAACCGATATGGCGTGCATCCGATGGTTGTTTTGTACACAGTTTGGCAGGCCCATAGAGCATCATCTAATTTGGTTGACCAGTCTTTTCTAGAAGTGGAAACCGTCTTTTCTAAATTACGTTTTATTTCTCTGTTCACTACTTCGACTTGCCCGTTATTTTGGGGGTGGTAGGCAGTTGAAATTTTATGCGTAACGCCATATTTTATAAAAATTTCAGAAAATTGCGCCTTACAGAAATGTGAACCCCTATCACTAACATTGGCTTGTGGCATACCAAATCGAGAAAATAATTTTTTTAAGAAATTAATTACAACTCGTGAGTCGTTAGTAGGAAGAGCTTGGGCCTCAACCCATCGTGAAACATAATCTATAGCGACTAAAATAAACTTGTTCCCGAAGCTAGAAGGAAGAGGGCACACAAAATCAATTCCCAAGAGGTCGAAAACTTCGCACGCAAGGAAATAATTTTGCAGCATTTCATTTTTATTGGAAATGTTTCCCGACAGCTGTCAACTATCACACCTACTCACAAAAGTTTGCGCGTCTTTAAAGAGGCTAGGCTAGTAAAAACCCGCGCAAAGCACTTTGTGAGCGGTGTGAGTAGCTTGATAGTTACCACCAGTCGGTCCTTCATGTACATGTTTTAGAATATCTTGGCTTTCTTCAAAAGAAACACATCTCATTATCACCTAGTCCGCACAAACTCAGAAAATATGCAGGTCCTCCCAAAAATAGTTCTTCAACTCAGAAAAGAATTTATTCTTATGCTGAGAGGAGAACTCCTACAGGAGGACATGAGCCACTAAATAGTTGGCAATGTTTGCAAACCAGGGGGAAGGGGAAGTGTTAACAAAAAATAGCATTTCATAAGGGAAGAAATCATTAAACGTTTTTTCATCTAAATTTTCTATATACAGATTATCTAGGTTAGAGAGATGATCGGCGGCCAAATTCTCGACCCCCATCTTATCACGGATTTCTAAGTCAAACTCCTGGAGGAGTAAGACCCAGCATATCAGGCGTGGCTTGGAATCCATCTTAGCAAGAAGATACTTGACGGCCGAGTGGTCCGTGAAAACTATAATTTTTGAAAGCGTGATGTTTGGTCTTAATTTATCAAAGGCGAAGACAACAACTAGGAGCTCCTTCTCTGTCAGGGTGTAGTTTTCTTGTGCAGATGTGAGTGTTTTACTTGCATAATAAATGGGGTGGAAGTTTTTAGATATTTATTTACCTAATACGACTCCCACTACAAAATTACTCGCATCGCACATAATCTCAAAGGGAAGGTCCCACACCAGAGCCATCATAATTGGGGCATTAATTAACTTTTCTTTTATTAATTCAAAAGCAGATAGGCAAGGTTCGTCGAAAATAAATGGGGTGTCTTTTTCCAGAAGATGAGTAAGCGATTTGGTGATTTGGAGAAGTATTTAATGAAACGACTGTAGAAACCAACGTGACCTAGGAAACTTCTTGTAGCTTTTATGTTCGTAGGCGGCGGCAGTTTCTCGAGAACTTCTATCTTAGCTATATCTACTTCAAATCCTCAGGCTGAAATCTTATGACCCAAAACTAACCCCTCCCTCACCATAAAATGATATTTTTCCCAATTTAGGGTGAAGGTTAGTTTCTTCGTATCTTTCTAAGACTTTTTCTAAGTTTTCTAAACAACTATCGAAGGCATCGCCGTACACGGAGAAATTATCCATAAACACCTCCATTTTGCTTTCTACGTACTTGTCAAAGATAGCGAGTATACATCGCTGGAATGTATCTTACGCATTGCACAACCAAAACATCATTCTTCGGTAAGCGAAGGTGCCGAACGGACAAGTAAACGTAGTTTTCTCCTGGTCCTCGGGAGAGATGGGGATTTGAAAATACCCGAAAGGCCATTGAGAAAATAGTAAAAGCTATGGCCGGATAGTCGCTCTAAGATTTGATCGATGAATGGCAAGGGAAAATGGTCCTGCGGGTGGTATCGTTTAACTTACGATAGTCAATACACATTCGCCACCCCGTCACCGCCCGTGTCGGGATTAAGTCATTATTCTCATTACTAACTTCAGTTATCCCTCCCTTTTTTTGGCACTATCTGAACTAGGCTGACCCACTTACTATCTGAAATAGGATAGATAATTATTGCGTCTACGAGTTTCATAACCTCGCCTTTTATGTCTTCTTTCATGTTCGGATTTATACGACACTGAGGTTGGAGGGAGTTATGAGAATTATCTTCCATTAAGATTTTGTGGGTGCAGAATGATGGGCTTATGCCCTTGATATTAGAAATCTGCCAAGCAATAACTCGACGATGTTTACGTAAAAATAGAAGGAGTTTATCATTTTGCACTTCAGTTAGGTAGGCCGAAACTATTTCTGGTAGTTTAGAATCTTTTTCTAAGAAGGCATACTTAAGGTGTTCAGACAGTTCTTTTAATTCTAGGGTAGGGGGTTCTTCATACGATGATTTGGAAGTTCTTTCCTTTTCAAAAATAATATCTTCGTAGACTTTAACTTTATACTTAAAATAGGAAAGGGTGGAGTCCGCGACCATGGATGTTTCTTGCAGAAATTCATTTGGAAGAGTTGAAGAAAAACAAAAATCAGAAATCTCACTTTCACTTTCAGAAAGGTAGTAGGAATATTCTTCACCTAAGGAATCTAAGAAAAAATAGGAGTCATCATTCTTTAGGGTGTTCTTCATCGAAGGGGTGATAGAGAAAGTTACTTCATCGTCGCCTACTCGAAGGAAGAGCTTGCTATTGCTTACATCAATGATAGGTCAGGAGGTGAGAAGGAAGGGTCGGCCAAGGATCAGGGGAACCTCGACGTCTTCTTCGATGTCCAATTTGACAAATTCCACCGGGAAGATGAATTTGTCGACTTTGACTAGAACATCCTCCACTATTCCTAACGGGTATTTGACCGATCTATTAGCGAGTTGGATACTCATATGCGTGGGGTTGAGGCTACCAATTCCTAACTTCTTGAATTACAAGAGGGTCATTAGGTTGATACTCGCACTTAGGTCGGCTAATGCGTGCTTGACAAAAAGATTATCAAAGACACACGAAATAGGAAAACTACCAGGATCACTGATCTTCTTTGGCAAACCATTTGTCAAGACCGCAGAGCACTCGACATTTAGTGTGACATGCAATAAGTTTTCTAACTTCTTTTTATTAGTCAGGAGGTCCTTTAGGTATGTAGCGTACTTCGACATCTGGGAGATTGCATCATGGAAGGGTAGATTTATGTGGATTTGCTTAAATATTTCTAGGAAGCGGAGTATTGATCATCCTGACATTGCTTGCTATGTTCGAAAAGGTATGGTGGAGTTGGATCATTTTAAAGATGGGTGGTGGAGTGAGAGCTTTCTCTACAACAGAGAGAGGGGTGATAACTTCTTTTTCAACAGAGGGTGGATTTTTTAAAATGGTGGAGGATCTTGCCTCAGACTCTTTGCTAACCATTCCAGAAACTTGCTTCCCACTCTGAAGAGTGATATCTTTCGCTTGCTCTCTTGGGTTGGGCTCGGTATTGGCAGGAAGAGACCTGGCGGGTTGCTCAGATATAATTTTCACGAGTTGTCCTACTTGATTCTCTAGACTTTTAACGCTTCCGGCTTGGGTTCTTATAGTAGTGTCATTTGTGTTTATATATTTAGAAAGTAACTCCTTCAAGCTTGGAGGTTTTGGATAATTTTGAAAAGGTGGAGGTGGTGTAGAAAAATTATTTTGTGGTGGAGGGCGCATCGCATTCAAAGGGTTACTCCACAAAAAATTAGGGTGGTTTCATAAAGCGGGATTATAATTATTCGGAAAAGCAAAGCCCAGCGCGGGAAAACTAGCAGCATAAAAATTATGAAAAGCATTTCTCGGCATATTATTAACATTATCTAATTGTTCGAGGGAAGCAGAGTTAGATTCCCATACCTGAGAAAGGAGGCAGCAGTCATCTCTGTTATCTTCTTGCTTAAAATTTCCACTTGTAGGGCCAGCTGGGAGACATTGTCTACTTCAAATACATCTACAGGTTTGTTTGGGTTGGACCTAGGCACATTCCACTGATATGTGTTCATGGTCATGTCTTCAAAAAGATCAAGAGCTACTTCCAGGGTTTTGTGGTTTAAGGTATCACCTGAAGCTGACTCTATCATTTGCTTTGTGCTTTGATTTATCCCATTATAAAACGTCTGCACTTGCAACCATACAAATAACGCATGATGGGGGCATCATCTTAAGAGTTCTTTAAATCTTTCCCAGGTTTCATACAAGGTTTCAGAATCAATTTGTCCAAAGGAAGAAATATCATTCCTAAGTTTTGCGATTTTAGCTGGCAGAAAATACTTCGTCAGAAATTTTTTAGTTAGGTTATTCCAGGTGGTGATGCTATTTTTTGGTAGAGTGTTCAGCTATTGCTTAGGCTTGGTTCTTAGGGAGAAAGGGAAGAGTCTTAGCCTAATAGCAATATTTGTGACACCATTATCTTGAAGGTGTCACAAATCTCAAGAAAGCTAGCTATATGCGCATTCAGATCTTCATCATGGTGTTCATCATATTGCACATACTGCTGCACCATTTGAATTATGCTAGGATTAAGTTCAAAATTATTATTAGCTATAGCAGGGCGAACTATGCTTGATTATGTACCCTCTATATTCGGCCATGCATAATAGGACATAGGCCTATGCAGGGCTTCCTCTACGATGGGCTCTTCCATTCTTGTAGTAGAAATAGACTCAGAATCATCAATCAGTAGTTGGAGAGTAGGACCTTGAAATCGCAATTTTATCTGAAGAGTACGCTCAATTTCATGGTCCAAGTCTAAAATATCTGACGAATTTCCACGGGTCATGCACTAGAAGAAGAGAAGATAAAGAAAGAGAAAAATAAAACTAGAAAAAGAGTTACCTTTTTTTTGAAATAAATTTTTTTTTAATGTTTTAACTCTCGAACTTTTCAAGGGCTACCCGATAAAGGGTTCGCAAGGTACTAGAAAAGATAGTGGTAATTAAGCCACATTTCACTTTTCAAGATGTTAGGTGGTGTATAAAAATTGTGATGTGGGTTTTTATTAAGAGCATTAATATGTTTTTGAATTTTTAATATTTAAGAAAGAGGGAGAGAAAGAGACATGATAAGAGTAATAGGTTCGTGTTTTCGAATTATCAACAAAATTTGGTCCCCAGCATCGGCGCCAAAAACTTGGTGGACGAATATTCACAAAGAGAATAAAACTGAACTAGCAATCCATCTAGGCAAGTATATATATCGAATTATAGCAAGGGGACACAAGAGTCGTATTAAAATCTGGGAACTGTTAAGTAATCTTACTCACACGAATACTATTATCTTATCGAAAGAACTTTTTTAGGGTTGTTTAACTAAAATACTAGCAGAAGAAAACTACTTGCGATTAGGTAAAGAGCTACTAAAAGTGATTACAACGAGGGGTTGAAACGATGATAAAGAGAAGCACTCGACCGAGAATAAACTCGGCAAAAGTTGATTAATGACGCGATAATAAACCTAAGCTTAATAAGGTAAAGGTCCATGACCGTGGAGATTCCCAAAGCTTGAATACGCTTCTCTCGAAGTCGTGCCCAATCGAGTTTAGGAAGGTTCGACCGAACTCTCATCCAAATCGGAGACCTAAAGCTCACTTTATGCTTTGAACCCCGCTATTGGATTTCACTCCAATCCGGGAGATTTAATGTCTGCCTCTCTTGAGGGGTGCATGCAACTCTCTTTACTCTTGAGTGTTCACTCCAAACTACGAGCCTCTCGGCTAGCTAAGAGTGGAAATACAAATGGAAAATATATATCGATGATATATCTCCAAACATGATTATTCAAGAGTAAATCTAAGGCCTAAACCCTACAAAGAAAAAGCAAACTAAAGCATCACAACTTAATCAACTAGAGCCTCATATCATCAAGATCGAGTACTAGGACGATTAATTACAAATGGTGAAGTGGAGGAAGAGAGATGAGTAGGGGTGCATGGAGACAAAATGGAGACAAGTAAAAATAAACACACTTTATATTAATTCAAAGAGAGCATACAACTTGAAATAAAAGACTTTTACACTTGCATGGACTGAAAAATAGGTTAGCATTAACAGTAAACTACTAAAGAAACTACAAAAACTATTACAAAAGAGTAGAACTAAAATAGAATTAAGAAAGGCTAAAAATGAGAAAGGGAGAGAGGAAGAACACTAAAGGAAGAGCTGAAAATGGCAGCACTTCCCCTCTCCAAATTTTTCTCCTCAAAACACAAGGGGTGGGGCTCAATTTATAGAATTTTCAAAGAGAAGGACATGCCCACGCCTCCTGCCATGCACGGAGGTTGACCTCGGTATGAAATCTGGCGGGAAATGATGATTTCCTCGGTACGGGCAACTTGCATTAATGGCGGAAGCAGGCTTTGTGGAAGAGCGGGACTTGTTCTCTGGCAATAGGCTTTATGCAAGGAGGGCTCGATGAATGGCGAAGAGTTCGTCGAACGGCGAAGAGAAGGAGCAGGATGAGTTTGATGAAGAAGGGTGAGTTCGATGAACTTGGAATAATTCGTCGAACTGAAAATAATTCGTCGAACGGAGAAGGATTCGCTGAATGGAGAAGTGAGCTCGACGAAGAAGGGAGGAATGTGTCGAACGGAGAAGGGGCGTAGTTCGACGAACGGGGAATGTAGGTAGAGTTCGACGAATTTTGAAGAGTTCGTCGAACGCAGAAGAGGTGTAGTTCGACGAATGGGGAATGGAGGCGGAGTTCGATGAATTTGGAAGAGTTCATCGAACGCAGAAGAGGCGTTCGACGAATGGGGGATGAAGGCAGAGTTTGACGAATTTGGAAGAGTTTGAAAGTGAGGGTTAGATCTAATATACTCTAGAGGGGGGGGGGGAATAGAGTATATCTGAGTAATTAAAATCTTTTGCTGAATAATATAACTTTTTCCTAAACTCAGATGCTATATCACAGCACAGCAGATTAAACTAATAAAAATCACAGAATCCTAACTACCACAGCCACAGCAAGAACAAAAGAAAAAAGGCAACCAGACAACACAAGAATTTTATAGTGGTTCCCCAACCTGGGTACATCCACTCTTCTACCACCCTGGAAGGAATCCACTCAGGTTTTTGTTCAGGTGATTGCCACCAATGAGCTTTTGGTAAGGTGCTCAAAAACTAAACCTCAAGTCTTTTGGTTAGGAGACATGCAACCAGGAATCACTTTTGAAGGGAGTAGAGAACCCTTTTTATAGAGGGGGTGAGAGAGTGATGATGTCTTCTCTTTCTCAAGTATTCAACTGAGAAGATTCGGTGGATTTGATGGTGGCAAAGGCTCCCCATGAATTACTGAATTTATTTAGGGTGAAAGGAACTTTGCTTCAGGGTGATAGGCCTTAAAGCTTATAGCTTCAACCAGAAGATCTTCAGGAACTTTTTGATAGATGCAGTAATTGTTGTCCTTTGAAAGTTCCTGAGAGGATGACAGAAGAAGAAGACTCTTGATTTGAATAGTTGTTCTTCTTCTGGTCTACCAGTTCTTTCTTTCTAGCACTTTGTTGTCAAGAGAGAGCGAGAGCAGAGAGAAATCTTGTTGCGATACGATGGTGTTCTACTCTTCCTGACTAGTTTTCTGTGTGTCTGTATCAGTTGTATATACTGGAATAGGAAAAATCCATCTTTTTTATTTTTTATGTAAACGTCCTTTTGAATTTCAAAATCCTTTCTGCATTCAATGCTGACGGCCAGAGAATATTTTGCATTGATTGATTTCCCCAACTGTCCCTTTGGAATACGACATGCATTAATCCTGATGAAGACCATAATTAATGCTCTTGTCTAACGGTAATATTCAGAGAATATTAGAGCATTAATTACTCAGGAATCATTGAAATATAATAGGAACAGAAGAGGAAAAACAACAAAGTCTGGATTCATCGACCTGAGTCCATAGTTCGTCGAGCTGAGGTCCAAGATCGTTGACCTCTGAATGGCTGACTGCTGCTTGACGACTTTCCTATTCTGTGCACCAAGTTCGTCGAGCTTATGTCCAAGATCGTCGACCTGAGACCTGAGAACTGAGTTTGTCTAGCTGAGGTCCAAGATCGTCGACCTGAGTTTTGATTCTGGACTTAGACTATTTTCTGGTGCTGAGTGTTGAAACATCATTTTGGCGTTGAGTGTGATGTTCACTGTCGTTGAGTGTTGAATCATCATTCTGGAATTGAGTGTGATGTACTCTGGCATTGAGTATTGAATTATCATTCTGGCGTTGAGTGTGATGTTCTCTAGCAATGAGTGTTGAAAACATCTGATTCAGAATTAGTCGATCTGGGACTAGAGAACAGAGTTCGTCTAGCTGATGTTCTAAGTTTGTCGACCGAAGTTTAACTTAGAAGTGTTATCACTTTGTTCAGAGTTCGTCGAGCTGAGAACCAAGTTCATCGATCTCAGCTCAGAGAATTGTCTGTGAGTTCGTCGAGCTGTGCACGACTTTTGTCGACCTGAGATCGACGAACATAGAGCTCTTTTTAGAATTCTTGAATTTTCTCTAAGTCTTGAGTCTCTAGCAGTGTTGGAGGCTGGTCCCAGGCATTGTTGACTCTAAGGACTAGACCTAGACTCTAGGATACAACCATCACCCTAGCTATACATGTTGGGTCATATCCTAACTTAGTGAACCTAGCCCAAATCCAACTCGGGATCCAACAATCTCCCCCTATTTGGGTGAGGTCACTAATTACAGACTCAATGATAAAAAGAAATGTACAAAGCAAGAAAATATATATCTGGCAGAGAATGAAATAATATATATGCAGCAGATATATTTACACAGTTAGCTTTGTATCATAGAACACAGTTTTTCAAAAGTATACCATACACATAGGAGTTCAGGTTCTATTTCTTTTGTTTCTCTGCTTCTTTGCTCTTATCCCCAGGCTGAGTAAAGATGATTTCCCTGTTAGGATTAGCAGCTTCTTTCTTTGACATGTACATATCTGCTACTCCAATCACTCTCAGGGTGGAGGTTCTGGGTACTACAGCCTCTGGGTGTATTTCCATGTACTCTGCAGGATCAAACACTTTCTTGCTCACTTGAAGTTTATCCAGTACTTTTTCTCTGTATGAAGACATAGTTGTGAACTTTTTTGGATCTTCACCCTCTTCTCTAGCCTTCTTTATTTGTGACAAACCAATCAACTCTTAGAGCCTAGCCATCCTAAAGTTGGGATCAATATCCTGACTAACAGATGATTGATCATCTTGTGGGGGTAGCGGGGTAACAGGCTTGAATTAAGTGGAATGTGCTTGGAAATTTGTTACTTTTTGGCTTTCATCACTCTGAGTATACAGAGACTTTAGGGGAGTCATCTCACTATATTTTATTTTGGGTTTGTGGGATTCTGTGTGCCTTCTTTGTTGAGCTTGCTGTTTGGGAGGTGAGAACTCTGGTTTCTGATAAACTACCTCCTTTATTTGCTCTATAGAACTAACATTCCTTTGCTGAATGCTTCCTTGAGAATGATGTCTAGATGGCCTTTCCTACCTTTAATATGTTCTGGTGAAGGATGTAGGCTTGGAAGGTCCATCTGCCCCTTGAGAAGTATTTCCTGAGGCACCAGTAGCAGGAGGAGGAGGAGGAGGAGGACCTCTCTTGAATTTCTGTGGGGGAGGAGAATATCTTCTGCACTTCTTCCTTGCCTTTTGTTCATTTTTGGACAGCCACATCCAAGCTGGCATACCCTTGTATGGAGTTATGTTCTACATAATGTAATATGGTGTGTCATTTGCTGGATTGGGTTTTGTGGCAGGAGGTGGAGGAGCTTTCCTTTTCTTTGAAACTTTCTTCCTCTTTGGGTCCTCATCAAAATCATCATCATCATCATCAGAAGGCTGAGGATTGTCATACATGGCATCAATCTCTCTTATTGTGTCATTAGAAATTGTTGTCTTTTCTGTCTTTGAAGGAACTGGAGGGGAAACTTGAGAACTGTGTACATCAGTGCTTTGAGCAGCTGATTTATTTTCTTCCTCAATATAAGCCATGACTAGTGCATCTAGATCAGGCATTGGAGAATCATCCATATTATAAAGTGGTGTTATTGGGGATGAGATGGTGGGGGAAGCAGCTCTGGGAAGAGACTCTGGAGCTGCAAAAGTGGCCTTGAGCCAAATTGGTGTGGTATATGGAATTATAGCCATAGATGGCTCAGTGTTGTCTGTTGGTACATCTTCTGCTATAACTTCTTCTTATACTTCTGCTGCTATTTCTTCTTCTGTTGCTACATCTTCTGCTGCTTCTACTGTGTCCATATCCTTTTCAACAGATTCTGCTGGTGCCACTGCTTCTGCTACAACTGCTACTGCTGCTTCTTCATCAAGTATCTCCCCCTGCCTAGTTTCAGGAGGAACTGAAGCCAGGCCCCCAACTGAAGAGGAAGCAGTAGTTAAGGCTGTAATTTGTGGAGCTAAAGAGGAGATGGAGGCAGCAAGAGGAGAGATAGCCTCTGATATGAGTGATTTTAGGAGGGGTATAAGGAGGGTAATGAGTGGGGAGACAAGGGAGGGATCCAACTGTGGAGAGGTAGATGTTGTGGCAGTGGTTGGTTGAGTGGATATGGTAGGTGCTGGGGGAGTTAGAGGTGGAGGTGGAGGTGGGATTTGAGTGTCTAGGGAGAGTCATTTGGAGGAGAGGGAGTGTTTAGTTGGGATGATAATAGGTTGAAGGATATGAGGGATGATAGGTTGGTTTGGGGGATATCAGCAAGATGATATGGAAGAGGAGATTGGGGTGGTGAGGGTACAAATGTATCAAGCTTGGGGGATGGAGAATTAAAGGGAATGTTTGTTGGAGAGGCAGGAAGTTGGGATGCTGGAGGTGTAGAGGTAAGGACTGTAATGGTAGTGGAAGGTGGGGTTGGTTGTATTGCTGTTTGGGATGGAACCTGAGGAGCTGGAGGTGTTGGACATGTGGAAGGGATCTCTTCAATGGGGGTGGGGAGTGGCTGGTATAGCCCTGGTACTTTCAGAAGTTATGGTGGAAGAGGAGGGAGCCTTGGTTGGCTTAGTGGTTATCCTCTCCCACTTGCTAAACAGAGCACAAGTGAGTATCTTGCTAGCATTAATGAATATCGTCGGGGAGACCAGTGATTCAACAGCCTTCTCCTTGAGGAAGGTCCCTAGGATCCTTCCAAAGGAAACCTCCTTTTTGTTGTTCTTCTTTCTAATCAGATCAAATATGATCTATGCCCAGTTCACTGTCCTTTTATTCACTATAGAACACATGACCAGGAATTGATGCCTGGTGATATAGTCATGTGCAGTGTGCTTCCCAAGCAGCACCTTCCCCACAATGTCTGCAAGAAACTTGTATTCTGCAGACAAATGTTTCTTGAGCAATTTATTGGGGGTTTGTCCCGAATACCCCATCATGCTAAGCATCATATAAAATTCCTCCGAAGTTATTTCTAATTCTTCATCACCATTACTCAATCCAAAAATTTCAGTTAAAACATCGGGGGTAAGAGAAATAGAAGTACTCGCGATTGTTCCAGTCATCGTATTTTCCTCAATAAAAGCTGTGTAAACCCATTCCCTGGTCTCTGTTCTTGATATCTTGATGCGGGTGGAAAGCAGAGTCTTCAACTGTTGGTCTTCAAGTAATTATAGAATATTCAGGAAGATGGGATCTGAGTATTGGAAAGATTCAAAGTCCAGGTCGAACCAGTGTCAAACTTCATCGCCCCTAGAGTTCCTGCGGGAATCTCCATGAGAGCCCCTGCAAGAGAAAACAAAGATCAAGTGTAAGAGAACTGAAAGCGTGGGACGGAGGTCGAAGAAAACCTAAATATAAGGTTTTTTGGAATATGAATCGACAAACTCCATTCCACGAAAAACAAATAGATCTTCGATATGAGGTCGACAAAATAATTTGGAGTTAAACAATTCGTCGATCTCAGTATGAAGGGTTGAAGACATTTCGCCGAGCTAAGTTCGAAGAAAGTTTCCTGAAGTAGGTTCGTCGATCTTAGGTTGACGAAACTAACTTTACTAATAAGGAGTTCATCAATCTCAGGTCGACGAAATCTGAAGAGTTCTTCAAGTGTTGACAGAAACTAAACTAAGTCTTCTCCATTGATCATTCCAAGCTGATTTATAAAGAACAAGTGATTTCTTTCATCCAAGGGTTTGGTGAATATGTCAGCTTTTTGTAAATCAGTGTAGATATAGACAAGTTTAATTTTGTTTTTGTCTACACACTCTCTAATGAAATGATGACTAATGTCTATATGCTTAGTCCTACTATGATGGATTGGATTTTGTCCTATAGCAATAACACTTGTGTTTTCACATAGTAGAGTTGAATTATTTAAGTTGAACCCATAGTCCAGGAGTTAGTTTTGAATCCACAGCATCTGGGAACAACAACTGCCAGCTGCAATATATTCTGCTTCAGCAGTTGATGTGGACACAGATGATTGCTTCTTACAAAACTAGGACACTAATCTCATACTAAGGAACTGGCAAGTTCTTGAGGTACTCTTTCTGTCCACTCTGCATCCAACAAAGTCAGTATCTGAGTATCTAGTTAACTCAAACTCTGACATAGTAGGATACCAGAGACCTAGACTAGGACAACCCTTTATATATCTTAAAATCCTTTTTAGAAAAATTAGATGAGATTCTTTAGGGTTAACCTGGAACCTATCACAAAGGCATGTGGCAAACATGATATCAGGTCTGCTAGTTGTAAGGTATAGTAGGGATCCAACAATGCCCCTATATAATTTCTGATCCACAGGTTTCCCATGTGCATCAGAGTCTATTACAACATTTGTAGCCATAGGTGTTTTCTTTGCTGAGGCATCAGCCATCCCAAACTTCTTAATAAGCTCTTTAGCATATTTAGCCTGGGAAATGAATATGCCATCAGGGAGCTGCTTCACTTGGAGACCAAGGAAGTAGGAGAGCTTACCCATGCTACTCATCTCAAATTTTGAATGCATGAGGTTAGAGAAGCTCTTGCATAATTTGGGATCAGTAGACCCAAATATAATGTCATCCACATATATTTGTGCTAATAAGGTTTGATCCTTCTGATGTCTAGTGAATAATGTTTTATCTACAATGCCTCTAATGAATTTATGCTCTATCAAAAAGCTAGCTAAAGTCTCATACCAAGCTCTTGGAGCTTGCTTTAGATCATAGAGGGCTTTATGTAATTTAATAACATGATAAGGATGAGTTGGAGAGATGAAACCTGGAGATTGTTCAACATAAACCTCTTCCTTTAGCTCTCCATTCAGGAAGGCACACTTCACATCCATTTGATAGACTTTGAACTTCTTGTAGGCAACATAGGTAAGAAATATTCTGATTGCCTCCAATCTTGCAACTGGTGCAAATGTTTGGTCATAGTCTATTCCCTCTTCTTTCCTATAACCTTGAGAAACAAGCCTAGCCTTGTTTCTCATAATTACACCTTGGGCATCCAATTTGTTTTTGTATACCCATTTGGTTCCAATAACTGGGTAGTCTTGGGGTCTTGGAATCAAATCCCAAACTCTACATCTCTCAAACTGGTTGAGTTCTTCTTGCATAGCAATGATCCAGTGGGGATCTTGCTCAGCATCTTTTATGGTTTGAGGTTCAACTTGAGAGAGGAAATAGGCATGAATCAAGTTTTGGTTGAGTTGATGCCTTGTCTGTATACCTACTGTTATGTCTCCAATCACTTGGGATCTAGGGTGATCCCTTAGTGTGACAAGATCAGTACGTGGAGTTGGTTCAGCAATAATAGTTGGATTTAATTCCTCCTGTGGAATTATGTTTGTTGTTGGTTGAAACTCAGCTACTATGCTTTCTTCTTCACTTTGTTCTTCTTCTTGTGGAGAAGGATGTGTTGGGTCCTCTTTGGTGAGGCTTAGACCATCCAGATTCTCACACAAGTGAGGTACCTGCAAAGGATTATTGGTATAATTTCTTTCTCCTTGTAAGACATGTTAGCTTCATCAAATGTAACATGAACTGATTCCTCAATTTTCAGGGATGATTTATTAAATAATATATAAGCTTTGCTTACTTGGGAATATCATAGAAAAGTTCCCTCTTCAGCCTTAGCTTCAAACTTTCTAATGTATCTCTTGTCATTATTATGTATATAACATACACACCCAAATACTTTAAAATAAGTGATTTTAGGTTTCTTCCCTTTAAGTAATTCATAGGGAGTCCTATTCTTTAGCTTATATATCAGGCTTCTGTTCAATACATAGTTTGCTGTGCTTACAACCTCTGCCCAAAAGGATAGGGGCATGTAAGCATCTGCAAGTAATGTTCCTGCAGCTTCAATCAGTGTCCTATTTTTCCTTTCAGCTACCCCATTTTATTGGGGAGTTCTAGGAGCTGAGAAGCAGTGCCTGATACCTTCCTTCTCACAGAACTCATACATAAGAAGAGACTCAAACTATGTACCATGATCACTTCTAATCAATGCAATATGAGTAGAGTACTCAATCTATATGCTCTTGAGAAAATCTGTGATAACCTTAGCGGTATCTGACTTAGATCTCAGAAAGAACACCCAAGTGAACCTTGAGAAGTCATCCACTATGACTAAGGTGTAGGATTTCCGTCCAAGGCTTTGTACAGCTATGGGTCCAAAGAGATCCATGTATAGCAAATACAATATCCTAGGTGAATCACTTTTATTTACTGATTTAAAACTAGATTTAGTTTGCTTTCCTAGTTGACAAGCCCTGCAGAGGCCTTCCTTCTTATAGGGGCTAGAAGGTAAACCTCTCACAAGGCTGTCTTTAGATAGCCTAGCAATGTTTTTCATATTAACATGCCTTAGTCTTTTATGCCATAAATCATTATGATTGCTTATAATGTTAAGTAAGCAGATATCTGAATTGGCAGATAAAAAATTAACCATATATATGTTTCCTTGTCTATTCCCCATTAAAACAGTTTGTTTTTCTTTATTAGAAATAATAGAGGCAGTTGAGTTGAAGTGTACCTGATAACCTTCATCACATAATTGACTTATGGAGATGAGGTTATGCTTGATTCCTCTTACATAGGTTACCTTGTTGAATGTGACTGCTCCAATCCTTACTTGTCCATAGCCTTCAGATTACCCACACTTTGAGTCTCCAAAGATTATCTTTGTTCCAAGGTTAGACTTGTAGTTTAGTAGACTTTCCTTGTTCCCAGTCATATGCTTGGAGCAACCACTATCCACGTACCATACTTGATTTTCAGCTGGACAACTCTTCATCTGCAGACAAAATAGTTAGTTGTTCTTGACCCAGGTAACCTTAGGTCCTTGCTAATTTACATAACTATAACTGGAAATATAAGAGCATTCAGGTTGATTTTTGTAACCTTTAGGATGATATCTTCTTGGTGGTATTATCCATTGACTAAAAGGATTAATGTTACTTTTAGAATTTAGGTTTCTGTTGTTAGGATCTAGGATCGACGATTTCTAGTTGGATCGTCGACCTGAGCTCGACGATGTTTGATGAGATCGTCGATCTCTGCTCGAAGAATGAAGGTATTCATTCTTGGGGCACCAAAATCATCGATCTTTTGTCGACGAATCATACTGATATCCTTGATCGTAGATCGAAGATTGATTATTATTGAAATTTGCGTTCAGAGATCGTCGTTCTGAGGTCGACAATCTGTTCATGTATCGTCGATCTGAGTTTGACGATAACTGCTGAACATTGTTACTTTTCTTATTCTTCTGTTTTTTTAAGTTTGTTCTTAGTTTCAATTGGTTTAAGGACTTCATTAACCTTATTGACTTGTTTAGTGTTTTTCTTTCCTTTATCAGAAACAAAGTTCACAGGTTTTGAAAGATGATTCTTCTGGATTAGGGTTGGTTCACTGGATGAAGCTCCTTGTCCTAGTTTGCAGTAATTAGTTCTGGCATTTAGTGTGCTGGTTATATCTAAAAATTTTAAGCTTCTACAATTTAATGGTTCTTCGAACATTTTTACTTTGCTTAGTTCAGATTTCAGATAAAAAAATTTGTTCATTTGCAGATTTTCATTCATTAGATAGATATTCATTTTCAGAAGTGAGCTTATCTAGAGCATTTAATTTTTCTCTGAGAAGTTTGATTTCCTTCTCAGAGCTTATCAAATCTAAGCATAAATTTTTAAATTCAAATTTGAATTCATCAGATTCAAAATCATAAGAGCCTAATACCTGATCTTAGCTGAGAGGCTTTCTTCATTATCAGATTCATTTGTATCTGATCTGCTACTGATGGCATCAATTGCCATGAGGAAAACTTCCTTTGCCTTTGCCTCTTCTTCTTCACTAGAACTTGAAGATGAAGATTCATCTTCTGTTTCACTCCAGCTTTCAGCCACAAACCCTCTGTCCTTCTTTTTGTGCTTGCTGGAAGATGGCTTGCTGTAATGCTTACTCCTGGATTCCTTCTCTCTTCTGTTCTCCTTCCTCTTATTCTCTTAACATTCTGAGAGGAAATGTCCAGGTTTCCTGCTGCCAAAACATACCACCTCTTTAGTGGGGGTTTTATCATACTTGGGCTTATCATCCTTCCTGGATGACTTCCTCCTGAAATCCTTCCTTGCCATCTTGTAGAATCTTTTGGCAAGCAAGCTCATCAGATCTTCATTTATAGATGGAGTCTCAGTCTCCTCAGCAGCCTTGAATGCAAGGCTGTGCTCCTTCCTTGCTGGTGGAGGTATTCTTTGCTCAACTGCTTCCCTGGACTTGATCAGTTGTTCATAGGACTTTAACTTTCCTAAAAGAGATTCAGACGAAATCTCATTTAGTATCCTGGCCTCCTTGATGGGACAGATCCTTAAATCCCATGATCTTGGGAAGCACATGAGGATTTTGTCATTCACCTTTGTAAGGGTGATGTCCTTGTCTAATGTCTTTAGCTCATTGGTGATTGAGATTAACCTGTTATACATATCAGCTACTATTTCAGCTTCCTCCTTCTTGAAGTTCTCATATTGGGATATGAGGTTTGATCTTCTATCTTTTCTCTCATCAGCAGATCCAACCACCAATTGATTTAGGGAATCCCAAATAGACTTGGCTGATGTGCATTCAGCCACCTTCTGGAAAATGTCATCTGACATTGTTTGGGCCAATATGTTCATTGCCTTGGCATCAACAATTTTTGCCTTCTTCTGAGCCTCAGTCCACTCAGGCGGTGGAACAGTATTAGTGATGGATGATGCTGCTGTTATAAGTGCTGCAGGGGGGCGTGTCAAAATGGAATTATAGATATCTTCATCAATGGAGTTCATATATAACTTTATTCTTGCCTTCCAGATGGCAAACTTGTTCAGGTTGTACACTGGAGGTCTGGTGCTTGCATAATCTTTGTTCTGGGCCATGTTCTCTATGTGAATCTACTAGAAATATAAAGAGATCTAACTTAGGATCTTTGGTTCAAGGGTTAACTTGTACAACCAAAAGAACTCCCCTCTGATACCAATTGAAAGTGAGGGTTAGATCTAATATACTCTAGAAGGGGGGGGGGGTGAATAGAGTATATCTGAGTAATTAAAATCTTTTGCTAAATAATATTACTTGTTCCTAAACTCAAGTGCTATATTACAACACAGCAGATTAAACTAATAAAAATCACAGAATCCTAACAACCACAACCACAACAAGAACATAATAAAAAGGCAACCAGACAATACAAGAATTTTATAGTGGTTCCCCAACCTGGGTACATCCACACTTCTACCACCCGGGTAGGAATCAGCTCAGGTTTTTTTTCAAGTGTCTGCCACCAATGAGCTTTTGGTAAGGTGCTCAAAAACCAAACCTCAAGTCTTTTGGTTAGGAGACTTGCAACTAGGAATCACTTTTGAAGGGAGTAGAGAACCCTTTTTACAGAAGTGGTGAGAGAGTGATGATGTCTTTTCTTTCTCAAGTATTCAACTGAGAAGACTCTATGGATTTGATGGTGGCAAATGCTCCCCCTAAAATACTGAATTTATTCAGGGTGAAAGGAACTTTGCTTCAAGGTGATAGGCCTTAAAGCTTTTAGCTTCAACCAGAAGATCTTCAGGAACTTTTTGATAGATGCAGTAGTTGTTGTCCTTTGAAAGTTCCTGAGAGGATGACAGAAGAAGAAGACTCTTGATTTGAATAGTTATTCTTCTTCTTTTGAAAGCTATTCTTCTTCTGGTCTAGCAGTTCTTTCTTTCTAGCACTTTGTTGTCAGGAGAGCGAGAGCAGAGAGAAATTTTGTTGCGAGACGATGGTGTTCTACTCTTCCTGACTAGTTTTCTGTGTGTCTGTATCAGTTGTATATACTGGAAAAGGAAAAATACATCTTTTATATTTTCTATGTAAACATCCTTTTGAATTTCAAAATCCTTTCTACATTCAATGCTGACGGCTAGAGAATATTTTGCATTGATTGAATTCCCCAACTGTCCCTTTGGAAAACGACAGGCAATAATCCTGATGAAGACCATAATTAATGCTCTAGTCTAATAGTAATATTCAGAGAATATTAGAGCATTAATTACTCAGGAATCATTGTAATATAATAGGAACAAAAGAGGAAAAACAACCAAGTCTGGATTCTTCAACCTGAGTCCATAGTTCGTCGAGCTGAGGTCCAAGATCGTCGACCTCTGAATAGCTGACTGCTTCTTGATGACTTTCCTATTTTGTGCACCAAGTTCGTCGAGCTGATGTCTAAGATCGTCTACCTGAGACCTGAGAACTTAGTTTGTGTAGCTGAGGTCCAAGATCGTCGACCTGAGTTTTGATTCTGGACTTAGACAGTTTTCTGGTGCTGAGTGTTGAAACATCATTTTGGCGTTGAGTGTGATGTTCTCTATCGTTGAGTGTTGAATCATCATTCTAGCATTGATTGTGATTTCCTCTGGCATTGAGTGTTGAATCATCATTCTGGCGTTGAGTGTGATGTTCTCTAGCATTGAGTGTTGAAAACATCTGATTCTGAATTAGTCAATCTGGGACCAGAGAACAGAGTTCGTCTAGATGATATTCTAAGTTTGTCGACCGAAGTTTAACTTAGAAGTGTTGTCACTTTGTTTAGAGTTCGTCGAGCTGAGAACCAAGTTTGTCGATCTCAGCTCAGAGAATTGTCTCTGAGTTCGTCAAGCTGAGCACGAATTTCGTCGACCTGAGATCGACGAACATAGAGCTCTTTTTCAAAGTCTTGAATTTTCTCTAAGTCTTGAGTCTCTGGCAGTGTTGGAGGCTGGTCCCAGACATTGTTGACTCTAAGGACTAGACCTAGACTCTAGGACACAACCATGACCTTGGCTATACATGTTGGGTCATATCCTAACTTAGTGAACTTATCCCAAATCCAACAAGGGATCCAACAGAGTTCGTCGAACGCAGAAGAGGCATTCGACGAACGGGGGATGAAGGTGGAGTTCGATGAAGAAGGGAAGAATTCGTATAGAAAACTGTCTAAGTCCACAGGCATTGAGTGAAGATCAGTCACTAAATGCCAGATGGCTTATAGTGCTGAGTGAAGCCTATACCGTCAAAGCCAAGGCAGTGGAAAGCAGAGAAAATGTCCAAGTCTACAGGAGTTGAGTGAAGTCAACTCACTCAACGTCATACAGCAAAAAACTATGAGATAGGCTATAGGAGTAAAAGCCTGAAGTTGTAATGAGCTAAAATGTGGCTAAGTCCACAGGCTTTGAGTGAAGTCAACTCACTCAATGCCATGCTACTAAATAAAAAAAATTGGCTAAGGCAGAAAGCGTTGAGTGAGGCATATTCACTCAACGCTCGCAACGCTTATGTTGTTGAATAAGCAGAAAATTGGCTAAGGTAGAAATCATTGAGTGAGTCTTGTTCATTCAACGCTCTCAACGCTTATGTTACTGAATAAGCAGAAATTTCGTTAAAGGCAAAATGCGTTGAGTGGAGGTTACTAACTCAACACTGTCAACGCCGAGTATAGATAGAATTCTATCTCAGAGGTTTGGCGTTGAGTGATGCTTACTCACTCAACGCCAAGCAGCTGAAAGCTGATAAAGCAAGATTGGCATTGAGTGGAGATGAATCACTCAATACCTAGAATCAGACTTAATATTTTAAGTAGTTTGGCGTTGATTGAAGGTGACTCACTCAACGCCAAGAGACAGTGAATCTGTCTAAGTGTTTTTGCGTTGAGTGATGCTTACTCACTCAACGCCTATTCTTTGATGCTCGATTTTGGCCAAGTCCACAGGTGCTAACGTCATCAAAATCGACAATGTCAAATAAGGTCAAATAAGACACGGGGAAGCTACACTACACGACAAAACTTGTCGTGAAGCTACTATACGTCTTCTTCCATTAAAACAAGGTGTAGATAGAAGCTGCAGGTGGGGCCAACCGATCTCTAAGAACCATTGATCGGCGAACTACAAAAGAAAAAGATAGGGCCAAGACAAAGATAACAATTAGGGCATACTTTATTAAAAAAAGGAGAGCAGCCATCTTCATCTTCTTCTCCATTGCTGCATGTGAAAAACATGAAGCTCTCCAACAAGAAAAGTTCAGTTAGCTATGCAAGTCTCCATCTGCCACAGCAGATTCAGAAACTGTTGGGTACATTGGAAAATGTGTACCTGATTTGGAGAAGCCTAACTTAGCATAATGGTATACATCAAGGTGTATTTGATGTTGTTTTAAGTTAATATGTGCAGGATCAGAATGTACAACATGGCATGTAAATTTCTCTAAGTCCATGTGTCGACACCAGAAGAAGATGTGTCGACACTTCAGAAAGATTGTGTCGACACTTGAAGGAGGCTGTGTCGACACAGATAAAAAGAGTCGACATCAACTCTGTCGACACCGGGAGGCTGTGTCGATATACAGAGGCAGAAGTCGACAACAGCTAAGTCGACACCTGGAGATAGAGTCGACACAAACAATGTTCAGAATATACATCAATTGTGTCGACACACAGGACTTGTGTCGACACATAGCAGAATCAACAACAAGTTGGTGGCTGAAGTAATTGTGTCGACATACAACTATCTGTGTCGACACATTCTCAAGAAGTTGTGTCAAGAAGCTGTGTCGACATTGAGGCAATCATGTCGACATCTCAAAGGACTGTGTCGACACTTAATCAAATTGTGTCGACACATTTTAACAATTGTCTCGACACACTTTGACAGATTGTCTCGAGACTTTCTGACAGAAGCAAAGACTCCTTGGCAGTATGAAGACATGACAGCTGTGGGTCTCTACAGGTTAACTGAAGTGATTGACATAGACAGAAGTTCATTAGGAACCGGACTAGCCGGTTACCAGGAGTGAAGGCTATAAATAGTCGAATGGTGTCAGTTGAAAGGATGTAACAAACAAAAAAAAAACAACACAGAGTGATTATAGAGATTACAAACAGAAGAAGATCTTTGTAGATCTAAGAAGACATTCTGATTGAACTATCAGAATTTTTCAAAGTAGAATTCATTCAAGAATTCTGAAGTATCTTCAAGTGATTTGGATAGAGAGAGATCCAATCTTAAGAAGGCAAGAAGAAAGCTGTCTCAGATTCTAAAGAAACAGGTTCTGAACTTAAATGTCAAGAAGATTCAGATCCAATTCTGAAATCTAAGGTGGAAGCAACTGATTAGTATATTCAAAAGGAGATCAACTCAACTAAGTTCAGATTCAAGAAGCTTTTAAGAAAGCTAAGGTCTAGTTGATTTCATTCATCAGATTTATCAAGAAGCTGATCAAGAACTATCTTATTCCTCCTCTCTCATCAGGAGTAAGATACAATTATATTTTCAAATCTTGTAGGATCTATTAGTAGATCTGAGTTGTAAGCCTAATTTATAAAGGCTAAGTGTAGGAGAGACATTCTCTGAGTTGTAGGTCTTGAAGAAAGACTGAGGTAGGGCTGAATTGCCTGAGCTGTAGGAGTGTGGACTCACTCTGAGTTGTAGGAATCCTTTTGGATTCTGAGCTGTAGGATCTGAGGATCTGAGTTATAGAAAGGAGTTTGGCTGAATCAAGCATACTGCTAGATAGGCGAAGGGGGAAAGTGGATGTACCCAGACCCTGGGGAACCACTATAAATTCTGGGTGCAATCTGTGATGTTTAACTCTAGATTGTATGATTGTGTTTGCTAGAGTAGTTGCTGAAATTATTCAAAATAGTTTATAATTTGTGAGTCATTCTGCCTTAAGTTTGAAAAGAAAATAAGAACCTATTAACCCCCCCCCCCCTCTTTAGGTGTCTAGGTAATCTTGAAAGTAAAACTATCAAGTGGTATCAGAGGGAGGTTACTCAAAGAAAGACTTAACAGTCTTAGTTAGATCAAAAGGCAGAATTAAGAATCAAGAAAATGGGTTTAGGTGAGAATCACAAGGAGTTAGGATCTATGAAGTTACCCATCTGCAGAAAAGAAATCTTTGGAATCTGGAAGGAAAGGGTTAGGCTATTTATGGAGGCCTCTGACCCAAGAATTTATATCACAGTTAAAGAAGGTCTATACATTCCAATGAAGTTATCTGTATTAGATGCAAATCAGAAAACTCCTAAGGACTTTTCTGAAATGACACAGGAAGAAATCATTTTAGCCACTATGGACAAGCGAGCTCAGAACATCATAGTCAGTGCAATAGATGATTCCACCTTCCAAAATCTGATACATTGCAAGACCTCCAAAGAGATGTGGGACACCTTGATTGTCTACATGGAGGGATCTGAAGAAGTAAGACAAGACAAAAAATCAATGCTCAACCAAGAATATGAGACTTCAGACAAAGAAAATCTGATAACATAACTGAATGTTATAAGAAATTCTATAGGATTGTGAATGAACTAATGTCCTATGGAAGAGTCTTCAGTACATATGAGCTGAATGACAAATTTCTCAGATCTTTGACAAAGGAGTGGGATACCAAAATATGTGCCATTAGAGAAGTGGCCAAGTTAGCTGACATCTCCCCTCCAACCTTGTTTGGAAAATTGCTACCATATGAAATGCAATTGATGGCTAGGAAGGAGGAAGAAAGAAATACAAAAGGTGAGCATAGATCTGTGGCTTTCAAAGTTGAAGCAACTAGAAACAAAGTGAGGATATCTTCATCTCCTCTTAAGGAAGCTACAGAAGACATAACAGAAAATTCAGATAGTCAGAAATCAGAGAGCAGTGATTCAGATCCTGACTTTGCTGCCTTTACAAGACAGTTTCAAAAGTTCTTGAAAAAGAAGCAGTGGAAGTCCAGACCCTCCACATCACAGCCAGTGGATGATTACTATCAGAAGAGAAAATTCTCAAGAAAGGAAAGGAACAGATCTATGCCCAGCAAAGCTACAACAACAAAAGTTGTTTGCTATTGCTGGAATAAGACTGGACATATGGTAGCTGAGTGTCCATAGAAGAGAAAGGAGTCAGTAGACAGAAAGAAGACTCAACACAAGGGCAAGAAAGAGAAATCTTTTGTTGCAAAGAAAGATAAGAGTCTTTCAGATCAGTCCTCATCAGAATCAGAATCTGAAGTAGAAGCATACATAGGATTGTATGCAACCAGTGATGAAGAGGAGTTTATGCAATTGATAAACTCCATCCATGATCAAGAAGATCAAGAATGCATGGGTCTGATGGCTGAGTCAGAAGATAACCAATGCCAGGATCAGCCTGGTCCTAGTAAGGTACAAAATGATTCTAGCACTTCTGATATTAGTACTGGTTCAGAGTCAGATTCATCTATATCAAGTGATGTGAATGGGTCTGAATCTGAAGGTGATATTCATCAATTGATGGATGAATATAGGGACTTATTGGAGGCTCTTAAGAAAAGCAAAAACCTGACCAAAACTCAGGCTCAGGAAATTGCTGATCTTAAGTTGGTTGTATCAGACTTGAAAAAAGAATTGGATCAAAAGTTGAATGAGGTTGCCAAACTGAAAACAATAATTGTGATTCAGATGGGCACAATCACATACAAATCTGATCAAATTAAAAGTCTGGAGGCCAGACTTCAAGTTGAGAGGAACTTAGTGGCTAGTTACTCTAAGCCAAAATCTGTCCTACCCTTGATAGATGAGTTTGTAGCTCAAAAGGGTAAGGCATGCTTGGGCTTTAAAGGTAACACTAGAGCTGACCAATTCAAAAGAAAGGGCAAAGCTCCAGTTCAACCACAAAACTCCAAAGTCCCTATGATGTTTAGAAAAGTGCAATTGTCTTCTAATAGATATAATCATGAACACATTCATAATCATAAGAAGATTGAGTTTCTGAATGACAAGGCTGTAAATGCCAATAATTCAGTCTATGACAATAAACCCCATTTTCCAAGGAAACATATGGGTATAGCTGCAGCAGCACCAGCACAAGTCAGGAATTTTCCAGACTACAAAACTACTAAGAATGTATCTAGATCTAGATACAACAAATATGATTGCTGGTGCTGTGGCAAAGTATGCCATTTTGCTTTGGACTACTGGCATAACACAAGTGTAAGAAAGAACACCAATCTACCATTTAGAGGAGTTGCTAAAAGACTTGATATGAATGGAGCTAACTGGAACCAAGGACCCAAGACATTCTTGGGCTCGAAGGTAAAGTAATTTTGTGTTGCAGGAAAGTCCAAGTGGCCATGCCCCTATATGGTACTTGGACAGTGGTTGTTCCAGACATATGACTGGAACAAAGGGGCTACTGAAGGACTACTCTTTTGTCAAGAATTGGCCGAAAGTTATCTTTGGTGGATCTGAAAGAGGAATCATCAAAGGATTTGGTAACATTTCTTCAAATAAACTTTCCATTACTCAAGTGGCTTATATAAAAGGTTTGAAACATAACCTCATCAGCATAAGCCAGCTGAGTGATCTAGGATATGACATTTCATTTATAAAGAATGGATGTCATATCAAGAGGTCAAGTGATCAAGAGGTCATATTGACTGGTTATAGAAAAAGAAATGTGTATTGTCTTAATTTTGGGTGTGAGAATAAGGCTTCTTCTATTTGTCTTGTAGCTGATGAGAGAGCCTCACATTGTGTCAAATGGCATAAGAGGTTAGCTCATCTTAACTACAAGACAATTGACCAACTCTTTAACAAAGAGTTAATGAGGAATGGTCCTCAAGTTAAGTGTTTGAAGGATGGGATATGTTCAGCTTGTCAAAAGGGCAAGCAGACAAAATCCTCCTTCCATAGCCTTGAATATAAGGATTCAGTTAGGTGCCCATACCTACTGCATATGGATCTATTTGGTCTTATGCCAGTTCATAGTCTAAGTAGGAAGGTCTACACTTTTGTGGTGGTAGATGACTATTCTAGATATACATGGGTATTCTTTCTGAGACAGAAATCAGAAACCCTAAGTGTTTTACATTATTTTATCAAACAGATTAAGAATGAATTAAACAGTACAGTGGTCAAACTCAGAAGTGACCATGGTACTGAATTTCAATCTGAAAGTATGACAAGAATATGTGAAGAATTTGGGATTTTTCAAGAATTCTCCTCACCAAGAACACCACAGCAAAATGGAATTGCTGAGAGAAAGAATAGAATATTAATAGAAGCTGGTAGAACTCTATTGAGTGACACTTCTCTCCTAGAATATTTCTGGGCTGAGGCAGTAAATACTGCATGTCATGTAATCAATAGGGTTACTATCACCAAGAACCACAAAAAGACTCCCTATGAGATTGTGAAGGTTAGAAAACCAAATCTATCCTACTTCAGGATCTTTGGCTGCAAGTGCTATGTACTTAACAATGGCTAGTCTTATTTGACCAAGTTTGCTGCCAAATCCCAAGTAGGGATATTTGTTGGGTACAACATCAATAGTAAGGCTTATAGAATCAACAACTTAACTACACAAGTTGTATAAGAGTCTATACATGTTGTGTTTGATGAATCAAGATTAATCAACTGTGAGTTGCCTTGTAGTTCATACAGTCCAACAGGTATAAGCAAAAGAATGGACAAGCTTTCCATTGCAAAAGGTTCAACTGCAAATGAACAAGTGGAAAATGATGGTTACAGTCCAGGGGGAGTACATTACTCTATAGAAGCTGATGACTCCCAAGAAGTGCAGCATAATGAAGGGACTGGAAATGATCAACCAGAAGGAAATCTACCTCTAGCTATAAGACATCTTAAATACCATCCAACAAATCAGATAATAGGGGATCAAAGACAAGGAGTGCAGACTAGAAGCAGAAATCCAAGCACAATCTTACACTCAAGTTTTCTATCACAATTGGAGCCTAAGAAATTTGAAAAAGCCATCCAAGACCAACACTGGATTAATGCTATGCAAGAGGAGCTTAATCAATTCAGAAGGTGCAAAGTCTGGGAGCATGTTCCTAAACCAAAAAACCACAACATCATTGGAACAAAGTGGATATTTAGGAACAAGTTGGATGAAAGTGGAGTAATTGTAAAGAATAAAGCATGACTGGTTACTAAAGGATATAGGCAGGAAGAGGGAATAGATTTTGATCAGACATTTGCACCAGTAGCAAGATTGGAGGCAATCCGAATGTTTCTTGCCTATGCTGCATACCAAGGCTTCAAGGTATACCAAATAGATGTGAAGTCAGCATTTCTGAATGGAGATCTAAAAGAAGAAGTCTATGTGGAGCAGCCATCAGGTTTTGTAGATTCTCTTAAACCTGGTTATGTTTTTAGACTTAGGAAAGCTTTATATGGGTTAAAGCAAGCCCCAAGGGCTTGGTATGAAACCCTGTCTACTTTTATTATTGAGAACAAATTCTCAAGAGGCAAAATAAACAAGACTCTATTCCTAAGGGAGTCTAAAGGCAAGATAATCTTAGTCCAAATCTATGTAGATGACATAATTTTTGGGTCTACAGAGAACAACCTTTGCAAGAAGTTTGCAAAACTTATGCAAGGGAAGTTTGAAATGAGTAGTATGGGGGAACTTAAGTTTTTCTTGGGACTCCAAGTGAGACAGACTGATGATGGCTTGTCCATATCCCAGTCTAAGTTCACCAACGAGTTAATCAAGAAATATGGTATGGAATCATCCTCTACCATGAAAACTCCTATGGGAACAAGTATGCCTATATGCAAAGATGATGCAGGTAAGCCTGTAGATGAGTCTTTGTATAGAGGAATAATTGGTTCTCTATTATACCTCACAGCTAGTAGACCAGATATTATGTATGCTACATGTGTCTGTGCTAGGTACCAGGCATGCCCTAAAGAATCTCATTACACTATTATTAAGAGAATTTTGAGATATCTAAATGGCATACCTAATCTAGGCCTTTGGTACCCTAGGAATGGAGATTTTCAACTAATAGGTTATTCAAATGCAGATTTTGCAGGCTGTAGAGAAGATAGAAAAAGTACTACAGGTATATGTCAATTTCTGGGAGGAAGGTTGATATCATGGAGTAGTAAGAAGCAGACTAGTATGGCAATATCCACTGCTGAGTCTGAGTATGTTGCAGCTGGAAGTTGCTGTGCACAGCTACTGTGGATTCAGCATCAGCTAAGAGATTATGGTATCCTGGTAAGTAAAACACCTTTATTATGTGATTCTAAAAGTGCTATTTCTATTGCAAACAATCCTGTTTCATATAGTAGGACTAAGCACATAGAAATAAAATACCATTTTCTTAGAGAACATGTAGAAAAAGAAGACATCTCATTAGAATTTGTTAAGACAGATTATCAAATTGCAGATGTATTTACTAAGCCTCTGGATGAAACAAAATTCAATAAATTTAAAATTGAATTAGGCATGCTAACTATAGATTAGTTTACCAAATTTGGCTAAGTAAGTCTGTCGACACAACTAGAGAAGTGTTGTCGACTTATTCAGAATTTGTGTCGACATACCGAATAGGTGTCAACACAGAAATTCTGCTCTTTGACATCTTAAGATTTATGTCGACACATCATCAATTGGTGTCGACTCTTACTAGTCAACATACTTGTCGAGACATTACAAGTATATGTCGACACATTTTGTTTGTGTCGACACAATTTGACTATTTTTGCCCGCCTTTTGATCTTCTTGGCATAGAAGGGTATAAATAGGTCACAGACGTATTCTGTCGACACACTCACCAGGGTTTCGAGACAAAATTCTTGTGTCGATAATATTTCTTCTCTCTTCCCAAGATTTCTCAACGATTCAATGGCGCCCAAGATAGAAGATTCCATCAACAAAGGCTATGAATTGGTTAGGCATGCATTCAACGATGCTGCTTCAGAGATCAAGATGGCGGTGTCTCTCCTCATAGACAACGGACTCGAATTCCTTGTCTCAGAACCCACCAAAATCTGGAAAAAGGAAGTTCTTGAGTTTTACACCAACGCATCAGTGGATTCAACTGGACTAAAAATCAAATCAACCATCCATGACGAGAGAGTCAAGGTGACTTAGAAAAGATTAATCAGATTCCTTCACCTTCCAAGGATACATGATGAAGAGGAGGTTCCAGCCTCTCAAACAAGGCAAACACTTCAGTGGTGTGGACTGGATCCCACCTTGAAGATTGGTGCTGCCTTCAATCGAAAGGGAATGAATAATCAGGGCAAATTTCTATCTGAAGTGATCAGAAAGGTGGTGTTGTGCAAGACTGGTGGACATGATAGGATCTCAGCCTACATTTTCAACCTAATGTCTAGGATTGTATTTCACATTCCCACCAACTGGTCTGCAGTTGTGTATGACAAAATCAAGGAGGCAATCACGAAGCCAAACATGGCTAGAATACTAAGCCTGTATCTAACTGGACTAATTCCAGAAGTGCTGCAACAATTACCTGGCTCAAAGATAAATCACATGAGGAGAATGGATATGCGATTATTCTCCAGTTGGGATAGGGTTCTATCCAAGGATTTGCCTGATGAAGACAGGCAGGAGCCAGCTGAGAAGTCTCCAGCTCATGATCTCACTGAGCTTGGTACTGAAACAGTTCATGTTCAGAAAGAACAGACTATAGAGCAAGATCAACATCAGGCTAGTACTGTCCAAGTTCCAGGACAAATACCTGCACAGGTTCAGGGGGAGCCTCATACTGTACTAGCAGAAGAAGCAGGAAGGCTTGACTTATCAGAAGATATAGAAACTACCAGACTAGATGATTCTACAGAAAGAATCAATGTTTCATCACCTCCTCAAACACCAAAGGAATACACAATGGATGATCTATTTAATGAGGCTATTGAAACAGCAGATAAAGATGACACCCTAAGGGTTAAGGGGGAGTAAGCTGCTGATGAGAGGGAGCCCCATGTTGCTGATAAACAAATCCCTACCTTATTACAAGAGAGAGTTCAGATTGAAAGTACTTCTGCCTCAGAGAATGAAGAGATTCTGGAGGCTAAGAAAAGGAAGCTCATGGTCTTCAAGAGAAGGAGCCATAACTATAAGAAAGCACTTCAAACACCAACATCCACCTCTACTGATTTTGATTATGCCAAGTTTCTGGTCAATCTCCAGATGAAAATGGATGAACAGAGATTGACTTTATAAAAATATGTTGATGAAAGTCATAAAACTCTTCAGTTTGATCTAGCTCAAGATATTAAGTCTATAATATTTGAAGTCAATCAACACAAAAGAGAAATGACAGATTGCTTCCACAAAGGGGGCAATGTTGTAGTGTATCTGGCCAAACAACAGGTAGAGATGAAGCAAAAGGTATATGCTATAGCTGTCAACCAAGGATACATTCTTGAAAATCAAAAAAGGCTAAATGAAAATCTGACAACTGCCAATACAGATATTCTCGCTCATTTTCAAACTACCCGGAATAAATTGACTGCGGCTAGGGCAGCTGAAATGCTAGAATATGATACTAAGTTCAAAGCTGCATTAGACTTAGTTCAAACTGCAATAACCACCTCTCAGAAGACAATTACTGAACAGCTTCAAAAATTGAAGCCATTCTTCAAAGATGGAATAAATTATCTAGATGGGCAAATAAGATTTCAGAAGGGAGATCTAAGAGATCATGTAGCAAGAGAAGTCCTAGAGGGGGAGAGGGTACGTATTCATGCTGGCCCAGAACATGCCAAGTGGGTCACTAACAGTGTCAGAGCCATATTGGGATATCCACCCCTTTGTGATGATGATAACATGGCAGAGTCAGGAGTACAACAACAAGGTCTACTTGAAGGTAACCAACCAGAGGTTGCCCAAGTCATATCCCCCTCTGTTGATTTTGACATGATTCATCAACAAGTGCAAACAATGTATAGTCCTCTAGAGGAGGTTATAAATGTTATTCTTGGAAAAGTGGACATGTCTGAAGCTGCTATCAAGGCTCAGAAAGAGGCTCAACTTTCAAAGAAGAGATTTAGAGAGCAAGCTGAACTAAAACAAGATTTTGAACAGTAGAGCCCTACCTCTAGAAACATTATCCTAACTGCCTGGAAGGCTGTAAAGGATCAAGTTCATGAAAGAGGTAAGTGGTACAGTGAACAAGAATGGCAAAAGCATGAAGCCAGACAGGAGGCTATAGTTCAGTTCAGAAGGAAGGCAAAGAGTGGAAAGCTACCTCCTAATGCTCAGGAGCCAAGCAAGTACTTCTGATGGCGCCGCCATCCCCCGACATGTTGACTTGGAGCATCCCCCACCGGACGACGTTGGTGATCCGGTACATGTCAAAGATCCACGTCATGTTGCCGAAGAAGATCCCCTTCCAAATGATTATGGTGACCCGGTTTATGTGGGTGCCGACTCAAGCTTGATGTTCCTTTGCTGCCTCGAGATGAAGATTTTGTCACGACATCCTCCGCCATGGATGCGTCAACATCTCCGCCAATGTCGTGTCAAATCTCCGCCGCGTCATTTTAAATATTATTTCAGATTTTAATTATGTTTTTATTTGGCCAATGTTTAGCCAAAGTTTTAAGATTTGTCATTTCATTTTGACCTTTGTTTAGCCACATTTGGGGTGCTTATAACCCTTGTCTTTGTACAACCTATATAAGGCTATGTTGTATTGGATTTTGAGTTAGTGAATGAATGAATTAAAATTGAAACCCTAAATTGGTTTTCCCTCTTCCCTCTTCCTCTTGGAGTCCGGCTCCCCTACCCCCTCTCCTCCTTGGCTGCCGGCCACCCCTCTCCTTCCTCTCCCTATTTCGGCCTCCTCTCTACCTCCACATCCTCCTTTCCAATAATCAACCATAACCTTCACTCCCTCTCCAAAAACCAAGCCCTCCTCTTCATCTTCAAGAAGGCCGACCACTTGCAACCTCCCCTAGCCGCCGGCCTCCACCTCCATCACCACACCCGAGCCCCCCTTTCAACATCCACCCGACCACCACCTCTCCTCCACAAAACCGTCCTCATCCCTCTCAACAAAACCCGACCATCACATATTTCCTCTTCCCAAAAACCGATTCCTTTGGTGAGATCCAAATCAGCCCCATCTTCTAATCCAAGAGAAGAATCGGCCAAAGCTTGTGGTGAATCTTGTGAAACTTCAACAGTGTCGGAAGGCAACGAAGAACTTGGAGTTTCCCTCCAACCGGCACGCTTTCAGTGGATCCGGAACGGAGCGATCCAAAGAGAGTTAAATCGGAATCATCCATTCTGGTTGGGTAATGAACGTCTCCACTCTTGTGTGTTTCTCTCTTAGAACTTTTCTTTGGGCATTTAGCATATCGTGTGATTTGTGATTGGTAGAATTTTCGTGGATAATATCTATTAAATTATTGTTATTATTATTTGACTCCCATTTGAATTCGTGAGGCGTGTCAACCCTCATTTTATTTCGTTGGGAGAGAACCACCCGTTATCCGAATCCTTATTTCGGTGGTGTCTCTTTTGGCACAACGTACGCACGATCGAACCGTGTGGGTTCATTTCGCTTGAGAGGATCTTGGCCTATAGCCTTGATATTATCTTAAGGGGCCTAGCGAACCCCCCCGAATCCTATTAAATTAATTGTTGCAACTTGCGTAGTGGCTGTGTTTATTCTTCGTGTGAGCGTAATAGTAATTATAATTAAGCGAACGTGTGAATCCCTTAGCCGTTACGGTGTCGAAACCCATGGCCTACATCAATTTGGTATTAGAGGGAGGTTCTCGTCAATTTCCTAATTGGCACTCCTCCCCCTCTCAAAATTTAAAATTCAAATTTCAAATTTCGAAATTTCAAATTTCAAATTTCAAATTTCAAATTTCGAAATTTCAAATTTCAAATTTCAAAATTCAAATTTAAAATTTAAAATTTAAAATTTCAAATATCGAATTTCAAAATTCAAAATTAAAATTTCAAATTTCAAATTTCGAATTTCAATTTCAAATTTCAAAATTTAAAATTCAAAATTCAAATTTCAAATTTCAAATTTCCAATTTCAAAATTCAAAATTTCAAATTCCAAATTTCAAATTTTTCTCCAAATTAAAACAAAAAAAATTTATTATTTTTTTTGGTCTGCCAATAGCGGCTTAAATTTCTTATTTTTCAGCAAAACATCAAAAAAAATTTATTAATAATCTCCATATTTTTGCCAGCAAGACTATCAAAAAATATATATATAGTATTTTGAAATATTAGCGGGAACAAATCGATCTTTGAAAATTAATTAGAACTAGACTATATTTTTTTGTATTTGTGCACTTAATCCGAGTAGTCTATCCCCATTTTCCCGCTGAAAATTAAAACAAAAAAATGGCCTACGATGTTCACGTTTCCCGAATGAAATCTTTAGGTTCCGTCATGAAAGTTAGAAAGCCAGTCCATTGCCTGGTAGTGGAAGAGATTAAGGGGTTGATTGGCCAACTAAAGGCTAATCAAGTTACACCGCGCACCTCTAGGCGTGTTAGGATTCCTGCTCCGACATATGATGGGCTAGGTGGACCGCGAGTGTTTCTATGTTGGGTGAACGACATGGAGCATTATTTTGAGCAATATCGTATTGTGGATCCCCACAGGATTCCCATTGCGAGACTGCAATTATTTGGTCGAGCCCATACTTTCTGGCTCAATGAGGAAAGACGTTTAGGAATGCCCTCCGTCGACCCACGCATAGGTTGGCAGATTATGAAGAATTTATTAACGGATGAGTATTAACCTCCATACTGCCGTTCTCCGTCTACTTATTATCTGAGTGAGTCGCCGCCCAAGATTTTGCGTACATCGAACCAGCATGTTCCCTCGTACTCCCGTATGAGGACGTCTCATGATTTTATTTCTCCCCGCCTGGGCACTAGACCCTTTCCTATTTATGAGAGTGTTCCTATCAGCGTGAAAATGGTATCTGAGCTTGCGATTACGAGTACGCCCGTCACTGAGGCCGATGCTGTTAATGTTGACAACATGAGTGATGATGAGGAGATTGGTTACCTGAGTGACTTGGATGAGGATTTCTCATTTGAGGAACCCTCTCCACTCCCTTTCGACGACATTTTGGAGCCATCCCCTTTGACTGTTGTGGAGCGTTTTGATGATCCTAAGTCGATTGATATTCTAGCTGAGTCAGAAGAGTTACAGTCTGCTGAGAGCTTACCCAATCGTGATTCATTTGACGATCTGTTAGGACATGAGCTTGCTATTTCTAGTCCGAGACGTATCGAAGTGCCCATTTCTGAGATTTTCACTGTAACTGATGTCAGGACTGATGTGTTGGAATATTATTCTAGTAAAGGAGTTAAACTTTTGGTATACGATATTGAAGTGGAACCGGATGAGCATCCCCTAATGCTAACTCCTTTACCTAAACTTGAATATGATTTTAACTCTCTACCATTTGTAACTCCTGATCTCATTGTAGCGTTGCCGATCTATGATCCGATCACTGAATCTGAAATACATGATTACCCACATGATTTAGAAGACATGTCGGATGATTTTTCCGTAAGAGCTAATCCACTGTTTGAACTTTCTTACGACTTTATTGGGTTGCGACCGGATGATCTTTATTGGAAGTCAAATTCGTGTTTTGAGGTTTCAAATTGGATTACTAGTGGTACCTTGGCGATGGTGCCTTATGACGTGATGTCCCCTCGACAAACTTATTTGCTAAGCCCGGTCGCACGCATTTATCCCTCGCCTTTTGATGACCCGTGCACACACACGCTAGTGAACGTAGTTGCGAATGTTAAGTTGTGTTGCCCGCACGTAATGTCAAATCCGGGAGCACCCCGTTCTATATATAGTGATGAGTGTTTTCCGTTAGCTTTTATTCATGACATTTTAAAATTTAAAATTAAGTTTAAATTTAAAACTACGACGTTGTATGGCGTTGATTTCACCACTGCTTTATTAGCACCCGTGCCACCTGACTTGGTCCCGTTACTGCCCATTGTTAAAGCATGGGTTCTCCCCACAAAATTCTAAGATTGTTTGTTGGAATCGGAGAGTATTCTACCGTTATATAAGTGATTTGGTTTTGGTTTGTCTCGTCCCTGAACGGATGCCTCTGGGCACCTCAGAAATATTTATGAACCGGCCAGTCCATTATTTGTGAATCTTATGAAAATTTAGTAGCATGACATTTCTTGTAGAATTTTCCATTGATTGGGGCATCGCTCCTATTTTTTACTTTTCATACTTTACGCGTCATGTTTCTATGCCCCTTGAAAAGTCTATCTCTCCGTTTACATATTCCACTATGCTTTCTATTGGGTTGGGTGGTTATAGTTTGCTTGGATCGTTCTCTTCTCCGGTCTCCAACGGAGGTATGTTGGTTGACGTTGTGGAAATACTTTGTTCTTATTTGTCTAATGCGTCTGTGAGGTCCCCCCAAGACCACCTTTTGCTTTGCAGGTTCCTCTTCCTCATTGATTATACCCGGGACTACTCATCAGTGATGGGTATTTTTGAGAGGGGGAGGATTGATGGCGCCGCCATGCCCCGACATGTTGACTTGGAGCGTCCCCCACCGGACGACGTTGGTAATCCGGTACATGTCAAAGATCCACGTCATGTTGCCGAAGAAGATCCCCTTCCAGATGATTATTGTGACCCGGTTTATGTGGGTGCCGACTCAAGCTTGATGTTCCTTTGCCGCCTCGAGATGAAGATTTTGTCATGACATCCTCCGCCATGGCCGCGTCAACATCTCCGCCAATGTCGTGTCAAATCTCCGCCGCGTCATTTTAAATATTATTTCAGATTTTAATTATGTTTTTATTTGGCCAATGTTTAGCCAAAGTTTTAAGTATTTGTCATTTCATTTTGGCCTTTGTTTAGCCACATTTGGGGTGCTTATAACCCTTATCTTTGTACAGCCTATATAAGGCTATGTTGTATTGGATTTTGAGTTAGTGAATGAATGAATTAAAATTGAAACCCTAAATTGGTTTTCCCTCTTCCCTCTTCCTCTTGGAGTCCGGCTCCCCTACCCCCTCTCCTCCTTGGCCGCCGGCCACCCCTCTCCTTCCTCTCCCTATTTCGGCCTCCTCTCTACCTCCACCTCCTCCTTTCCAATAATCAACCATAACCTTCACTCCCTCTCCAAAAACCGAGCCCTCCTCTTCATCTTCAAGAAGGCCGACCACTTGCAACCTCCCCTAGCCGCCGGCCTCAACCTCCATCACCACACCCGAGCCCCCCTTTCAACATCCACCCGACCACCACCTCTCCTCCACAAAACCGTCCTCATCCCTCTCAACAAAACCCGACCATCACATATTTCCTCTTCCCAAAAATCGATTCCTTTGGTGAGATCCAAATCAACCCCATCTTCTAATCCAAGAGAAGAATCGGCCAAAGCTTGTGGTGAATCTTGTGAAACTTCAACGGTGTCGGAAGGAAACGAAGAACTTGGAGTTTCCCTCCAACTGGCACGCTTTCGGTGGATCCGGAACGGAGCGATCCAAAGAGAGTTAAATCGAAATCATCCATTCCGTTTGGGTAACGAACGTCTCCACTCTTGTGTGTTTCTCTCTTAGATCTTTTCTTTGGGCATTTAGCATATCGTGTGATTTGTGATTGGTAGAATTTTCGTGGATAATATCTATTAAATTATTGTTATTGTTATTTGACTCCCATTTGAATTTGTGAGGCGTGGCGGCCCTCATTTTATTTCGTTGGGAGAGAACCACCCGTTATCTGAATCCTTATTTCAGTGGTTGATGAGTCCCTATTTTATACCTTATTTTGGACTCATCTAGGCCTTTTTCCTCAGCTTTGCACTATCTTTTAGCGCCATTAGTACTCCTTTTGGTTAGCTACGACATTCCACGCCCTATGCACCTTTTTAGCCCATTTCTGTGCTTGTGCGCATTTACATTCTTGCTATGATTATTATTGTTTGCTGTGTCTGCCACGATCGATGTCCCGTGCAGTTTTCCTGCAGGTTTGGGAATCGTGAGGGCATTCGGGATAGGCGTTTCACTATTTTTTGGCAAAGGAGTCAGTGGTCGTGTGTTTTTACCCACGCACGACCATCGACCTCCTGGCGCACGATCACTGATCGTGCGCAGCACGGACTCATTTGTGAAATCTCTGTCTTGAACCTTCCGCATGATCACTTGCCATACCGCGCACGACCACTGCTCGTGCGCCGCCGATCATGCGCAGTCATACCCATTTTACAAAGTTCTTTCTGGCTATTTCCGCACGATCATCAGCATTGCCTCGCACGATCACTGATCGTGCGCTACTGATCGTGCGCGACCATTGATTTTCTGATGCAGGTCTACTGGTTGCTCGCGCACGGGCGCTGACCTTGGTCGCGCACGACCACTGGTCATGCGCCAGTGGTCGTGCGCCCTATTTATTCTGCAAGCTATAAAAAGCCCTGTTCCGCGAATTAGGGCACGAACGTTGTTACGAAACCTCCGCCAGTCCGCCGTTTCGCCCTCTAGCTATTCCATTCGCCTCCACCTTCATCCCTACCATCGGGAGGACCTTCTCTAGTGATTCCAAAGCATTCCGCATCCTCTGGTGATCCTCCTGGCCATTGAAGCATTCTTCTCCGAGCTTTCCACCAAGGAAGATGACGAAGCATACCTAGAGAACGGAATTACAGGCCCTCGAGGTGACAGCTCGGTGGTACCGGAATCCCTCCTCGGACTGCGCTTGGAAGCGGGTTGACAACCCGCACCTCCGGCCAACAACCGCGGTGGATCTTAAATCTCGTGGTTTTGCATTTTCTATCTTTTCTTGTTGCATGGAATGTTTATGCATGTAATGACCATCAATTTTTAGTGTTAATTTGATCGTTTGTGTTTCATCTTGCTTATGAGAATTATTCTTTGATGCGCCTCGCTCCATCTCGCTCCACTCCACATGTTCGTTTCACTCATTTTCACTCCGCACTAATCACCTCACTCGCTAGACTTCCGTCCACTCACCAATCGAAGTACGGCATCGCGGCCGCTACATCCATCTCGCCTTGAGAAGCGGTGATTGCGACCCGCATAGTTTACGTTAGTGTAATCGGTCGTAAGACCACCAACCAAAGCCCCTTCTTTTTCTGTTTATTTCAATTAACTCTCATAACAATAGTTTTAGAGTCTAAATCGTTCGACGCTAATTGCATTCCTCAAGAGACCGACATCCGGGGATTCATTCCCAACTTTATTACTTGTGCGACCGGTACGCTTGCCGTAATTTACGCGCATCAAGTTTTTGGCGCCGTTGCCGGGGAATGCAACTGTTGAACGATTATGATTTCTGGAAGTATTGGTATAAGAGTTAGTGCTTTTTGATTTTTGTTTCTTTGTTTTGTTGCTTCAGTGGATGCAGGGACGTGCTGCAAGAGATCTCGTTACTTACGATCCTGAGATCGAGCGAACTCTTCGTGCGCAAAGGCGTGCCACTGCTATCAATCCAATCACAATGGGAGATCAGTTGAATAATGACAACGGAGTTCGTGTTGGAGGGAACCTCCATGATAACCGGAACGGGGATGAGAATGAGGTGAATCCGCCGCATGTCCGAACCATGAGAGACTACACCACTCCCACTGTAGGGAGCATTTACCCTGGGTTCGGACCGGCGATCGCAAACCAGCAGTTCGAGATCAAACCAACAATTCTTAACATCATCCGGAACAACGCACAGTTCTCCGGAATTGCCACGGAGGATGCCCATCTTCACTTGGCAGACTTTTCGGAAATCTGCGCTACTTTCCGCTATGCTGGGATTCCTGATGATACGGTCAAGCTCCGTCTCTTCCCCTTCTCTCTACGTGACAAAGCTAATTCATGGCTTCATGCCCTTCCTCCTGGAACTGCCACAACCTGGGAGGCTCTTACCACAAAGTTTCTAGCCAAATTCCATCCGGTCGACCGTATCGTGAGCTTGAGACGTGCCATCGTTAATTTCAGGCAAAACGACCAAGAGAGCTTAGCGGAAGTTTGGGAGCGCTTCAATGAGTTGCTGTGGAAGTGCCCCAACCATGGATTCCAAACGTGGAATCTCGTGGAAAGCTTCTACTTCTCCATCGAACCTCAACACCGCGCCATGATTGATGCCGCCTTTGGTGGAACAATTATGAACCTTGCTCCTGAGGATGCTTTGAGAGTTTTGCAGGACACCACCACGCACAGCGCCTTTTGGACTGCAGGAAGGAATACCCTCCGAGGGACCAGTGGAGTCTTTTCTGTGGAAGCATCAAGGCCCGCTGCTGCTGCTCCGGTGTTGGCCATTTCGTGTCAAGGATGCGGAGGAACCGATCATCATAGCTTTGAGTGCCCTGGAGCGGAGGTTACGTATGACCCTGCCTTTTCCAATGAAACTGTTAATTTTATCGCGAATCAAAACAGGGGCGTGCCTTATGGAAATGCGTATAATCCGGGTGCGAGAAATCACCCGAACTTCTCGTGGAATCAAAACGCACCGGGCCAACGATGGCAACCGGGGCAGCATCAAAATGATGCCTCCGCCTCCGGAAGCCAACCGCGGCCGCCTCACCCGAATTACCCCCAAGGGCCCCCCGCCGTAAAAACCAATTCATTGGCTGAAATGTTTGAAAAATTTGTTGAAGTTTCCCAGACGAACATGACAAACCAAGCCGCTTCAATGCGTAAGCTTGAGGCATAGTTGGGCCAATTGGCTCAAATGGTCTCCGAGCGCACTCATGGTACTCTCCCAAGCAACACCGAAAAAATCCCCACGAACAAGGGAAAAGCCTTGGGGAGGAAAGGCTGGGGAATAACAACGAGCTCGTGATTAGCTCTATGATCAACAATGTTGAAACCACTGCTTTATGTGATTCCGGAGCATCTAGCAACATCCTCACTCTACAGGATGTCGCGAAGATGCAATTGCAAATAAACACCGAAGACCGGAAATCACTTATTTTAGCTAATGGAAATGTGGTTGATACTGAAGGTGGTGTGAGGGAAGTTGAGATCGAGGTTAACGACAAACATTTTACCACTGATTTTCAGGTCATGGGAACAAAAGAAAATGACTCCATTCCGATACTTGGTGTCCCATTCCTGACGGCCAGTGGCGCATCCCTGGATTTTTCCAAAGGACGCGTCACCTGGCCGGCCGATGATTTCGCCCTCGATGATACTTCCGTACACCCCTCTCTTGTTCAAAACGACATTTTTCTGAGTAGTGCAGATTTCAAGGAAGATTCTGGAATCCAAGCTTTGAAGGCAACCCTTACGGATGAGAAAACAAAGGGAGGATTGACCGAGACGACTGATGAGAAGAATGACTTATTGACCACGAAGATGTTCGAGTGCACCAAAGACACGGCGACCGTGCCATTTCCCACCGATGCTGTTGTTGAGCATGACATTCCTAGTTCCATGCGGGAGAAATCCCTAGACATTTATTCTTGTAATAATATTCATGACTGTGCTAAGCGTTCTATCGCTTGGGCTGATCCGATCGCCGTCGCGGTGCCGGAAATGACGCCATAGATCATAAAATCTGGGAAAACTGTGGAATCCACTCCTTGGAAGTCTCCATCAGTTGAGAAGCTGAAGGAGGCCAAGCGCTTTGGCGATAAGCGTTATTCTTCCTTCCAGCGCGAAGACATGCATCATCTGAGCAAGGGGAAATCCCCTTCTCAAGATGCTATGAAAAATTCTGCTTCTCCTTCGCTCTCCACCGGAAAGACTTACCACAAATCGGCATATAGCTGATTGCTTCTTTGCCGCTCTGCCTCGCTTTGCCTGCTTATTTTCCTAGTTGCTTTGGGACCTTATTTCGCTCTCTATTTCGTAGCTTTTATTTTGCTGCAAAAACACTATATACAACTGCTAATACAGGTATTTGGTCCACCTTAAGGACGGTAAACAAAAGGGCTATTCGGGAGACAACCCAAGCTTGGACCTTTTGGTCCCCTCATTTATGGTTTTTATTTTATGTTATCTATTTTTTTGTATTTTCTGTTGTTCGGCCTAATTCGCAGGTTCAGCTTATCGTTTGTGCGAAGCAACATCTCCCGCGAATCATCACGCAATCTTCTGGCATGCTCCCCTCTTTGGAGCATAGGTACTCTCTCTCGCTTCAGATTTCATTCCTTGGTTGAATGTCTATTTTTCTTGCTTATGTTTTCATTCAAGTCTGGGGGGAAGAGCCGCTTGTGCACTCCACGAGCACATTTAATTTCGCATGCCAGTAGTTTTCCTTTTTGCTTCATTGTTTTTGACTCCTGCTGCACACACTTTGGTACCCACATGAGCGCGCACTTGACCATGCGTGCGGCTCGAGTTGATGTATTATTTCGTGTAAACTTTAAGATGGTGGTGCTGACGTAGGATTTTGATTTAGAGTAGTTCGAAACTCGTGCAGTGCTCCTAATCGAGTGCTCACATTGTGTAGAAATTGTATAGATTTAGTTTTTCTTTATGCTTGCAATTTATATTTTTTCTGCACTCGTAAATACTGTCTGTCCTACTCAAATCTATGAATTCGGAGTAATCACTCGATAGTGTAGGAATGTGTGTAGGCGTCGCTAGCTTTGTATTGCTCGAGTCGGGAGGACGGATCACTTTTCTCGGTGACTAAGAACTTGCCCCGCTACTTTCGAAGCATTTGTGCACGGTTAGTCGAGCGTGAGCGTGACGTAGGCCATCACTTTGGCCCGGTTGAGCCTTGCACCCGTCCTAACATAGCCCTCGCTAGCCCCGTTGAGCCTACCTTCCTTTTGTTTCAGCTCCACACTCAATTCACCAATGCCTCAAGCCAATCCTAGTCGCACACCCGCGTCGAGCTCTAGTTCCAAGAATTTTCTCGTTGGGTTGTTGATGTGGGAAGTGGTTTTGTGAAAAATGTGGATTTGCCATCTTGTTATATTTGCTGAAATTCAAGAATTTGAAAAAGAAAAATTTATAAAAGCAAAAATTATGAAAAAGAAACGAAAAAGAGAAAATAAAAAGTATAAATGAAAATCTATTTTTGAGAAATCTGTTTTGGGGTAGGCGGTGCACACACCCATGTTGTAAAAACCAAGTCTGGGGGTGTGGTGCACTCGCATTCATTTTGCTAGTGGGAAATCTGTAATTGTGCGAGCTCCGTTGGGTTGTGCGTAGCCTTCGTTTTCATCTTTTTTATCCATACCTACGTCTGCACCCAAGCCCCAACTCCTCACCTAAAGTCCTACGGATTTATGCTCGAGTCGAACTAGCATCGTGGAGAAAGTGTGAACGGGCAAGCATATGGTCCCCGACATTGGTGGATTCCTTTAGAGGTGATCACGAGCCCCGCTCTTTGGCACTGCTCCACCATCCGACTTGCCTATTTTCTTCCTACACATGACCGCGCGATTCTCCGGAAATTCAATCTTTGAGTAGTGACAGTATTTATTTACGTTTATCAGAAATTATAAATTGCATAGCATGATTAAAAACTCCTTCTATTATATTTTCTTTGCACTTGTGTTTCTCGATTTCTCGTCCTACTGTATTTTGAAATTACTACGTCAGCTAGCCATTTTTGAGTCCACAAGGTGATTATTTGCCCGGGACGTGCAAATGGTTAAGTCTGGGGGTGTGATGAGTCCCTATTTTATACCTTATTTTGGACTCATCTAGGCCTTTTTCCTCAGCTTTGCACTATCTTTTAGCGCCATTAGTACTCCTTTTGGTTAGCTACGACATTCCACGCCCTGTGCACCTTTTTAGCCCATTTCTGTGCTTGTGTGCATTTACATTCTTGCTATGATTATTATTATTTGCTGTGGCTACCACGATCGATGTCCCGTGCAGTTTTCCTGCAGGTTTGGGGATCGTGAGGGCATTCGGGATAGGCGTTTCACTATTTTTTGGCAAAGGAGTCAGTGGTCGTGCGTTTTTACCCACGCACGACCATCGACCTCCTGACGCACGATCACTGATCGTGCGCAGCCCGGAATCATTTGTGAAATCTCTGTCTTGAACCTTCCGCACGATCACTTGCTATACCGCGCACGACCACTGCTCGTGCGCCGCCGATCGTGCGCGGTCATACCCATTTTACAAAGTTCTTTCTGGCTATTTCCGTACGATCTTCAGCATTGCCTCGCACGATCACTGATCGTGTGCTGCTGATCGTGCGCAACCATTGATTTTCTGATGCAGGTCTACTGGTTGCTCGCGCACGGGCGCTGACCTTGGTCGCGTATGACCACTGGTCGTGCGCCAGTGGTCGTGCGCCCTATTTATTCTGCAAGCTATAAAAAGCCCTGTTCCGCGAATTAGGGCACGATCGTTGTTACGAAACCTCCGCCAGTCCGCCATTTCGCCCTCCAGCAGTTCCATTCACCTCCACCTTCATCCCTACCATCGGGAGGACCTTCTACGGCGATTCCAAAGCATTCTGCATCCTCCGGTGATCCTCCCGGCCATTGAAGCATTCTTCTCCGAGCTTTCCACCAAGGAAGAAGACGAAGCATACCTAGAGAACGGAATTACAGGCCCTCGAGGTGACAGCTCGGTGGTACCGGAAGCCCTCCTCGGACTGCACTTGGAAGCGGATTGACAACCCGCACCTCCGGCAAACAACCACGGTGGATCTTCAATCTCGTGGTTTTGCATTTTCTATCTTTTCTTGTTGCATGGAATGTTTATGCATGTAATGACCATCAATTTCTAGTGTTAATTTGATCGTTTGTGTTTCATCTTGCTTATGAGAATTATTCTTTGATGCACCTCGCTCCATCTCGTTCCACTCCACATGTTCGTTTCACTCATTTTCACTCCGCACTAATCACCTCACTCGCTAGACTTCCGTCCACTCACCAATCGAAGTACGGCATCACGGCCGCTACAGCAATCTCGCCTTGAGAAGTGGTGATTGCGACCCGTATAGTTTACGTTAGTGTAATCGGTCGTAAGACCACCAACCAAAGCCCCTTTTTTTTTATTTATTTCAATTAACTCTCATAACAATAGTTTTAGAGTCTAAATCGTTCGACGCTAATTGCATTCCTCAAGAGACCGACATCCGGGGATTCATTCCCAACTTTATTACTTGTGCGACCGGTACGCTTGCCGTATTTTACGCGCATCAGTGGTGTCTCTTTTGGTACAACGTACGCTCGATCGAACCGTGTGGGTTCATTTCGCTTGAGAGGATCTTGGCCTATAGCCTTGATATTATCTTAAGGGGCCTAGCGAACCCCCCCAAATCCTATTAAATTAATTGTTGCAACTTGCGTAGTGGCTGTGTTTATTCTTCGTGTGAGCGTAATAGTAATTATAATTAAGCGAGCGTGTGAATCCCTTAGCCGTTACGGTGTCAAAACCCGTGGACTACATCAACTTCCCTAAGCCCTATCATTACTTTGAGAGAAAGAGACTGAAGACTGAAGCTCAGAAGACGGCTGATCTAAAAGGCAAAAAGCCCATGGAAGAAACTGAACCTTCTGTGCAGGCACAAGTACAACCAGGAAAAGGGATTGTTATAAAGGTGCCTGATCAGTCTTAGTAAAAGATGTCTAAGTTTTAGTTTAACAGATGTGTAATGATTGGTTTAATGTAACAATCAGTAACAAACATTTTGAAATAGTACACAAACCCTTGCTCTATAATTAATTTTTTTGTACATCTGTTATTCTGTGATGAATCTGTGCCAATGTTTTGTTTATTAATATTCTCTGTAATGTTAAGCTTTTATACATCATCATTTTTAATTCTCATAAGTGGTGTATATCATTAGATAATATGGGTTATGACTTCTCCAAATAGGGGGAGATTGTTGGGTACATTGGAAAATGTGTACCTGATTTGGAGAAGCCTAACTTAGCATAATGGTATACATCAAGGTGTATTTGATGTTGTTTTAAGTTAATATATGCAGGATCAGAATGTGCAACATGGCATGTAAATTTCTCTAAGTCCATGTGTCGACACCAGAAGAAAATGTGTCGACACTTCAGAAAGATTGTGTCGACACTTGAAGGAGGCTGTGTCGACACAGAGAAAAACAGTCGACATCAACTATGTCGACACTGGGAGGCTGTGTCGACATACAGAGGCAGAAGTCGACAACAGCTAAGTCGACACCTGGAGACAGAGTCGACACAAACAATGTTCTGAATGTACATCAATTGTGTCGACACACAGGACTTGTGTCGACACATAGCAGAATCAACAACAAGTTGGTGGCTGAAGTAATTGTGTCGACATACAACTATTTGTGTCGACACATTCTCAAGAAGTTGTGTCAAGAAGCTGTGTCGACATTGAGGCAATCATGTCGACATCTCAAAGGACTGTGTCGACAATTAATCAAATTGTGTCGACACATTTTCATAATTGTCTCGACACACTTTGAAAGATTGTCTCGACACATTCTGACAGAAGCAAAGATTCCTTGGCAGTATGAAGACATGACAGTTGTGGGTCTCTACAGGTTAACTGAAGTGATTGACACAGACAGAAGTTCGTTAGGAACCAGACCAGCCGGTTACCAGGAGTGAAGGCTATAAATAGTTGAATGGTGTCAGTTGAAAGGATGTAACAAACAAACAAAAAAAACAACACAGTGTGATTATAGAGATTACAAACAGAAGAAGATCTTTGTAGATCTAAGAAGACATTCTGATTGAACTATTAGAATTTGTCAAAGTAGAATTCATTCAAGAATTCTGAAGTATCTTCAAGGGATTTGGATAGAGAGAGATTAAATCTTAAGAAGGCAAGAAGAAAGCTGTCTCAGATTTCTAAAGAAACAAGTTCTGAACTTAACTATCAAGAAGATTCAGATCCAATTCTGAAATCTAAGGTGGAAGCAGCTGATCAGTATATTCCAAAGGAGATCAACTCAACTAAATTCAGATTCAAGAAGCTTTGAAGAAAGCTAAGGTCTAGTTGATTTCATTCATCAGATTTATCAAGAAACTGATCAAGAACTGTCTTGTTCCTCCTCTCTCATCAGGAGCAAGATACAATTATATTTTCAAATCTTATAGGATCTATTAGTAGATCTGAGTTGTAAGCCTAATTTATAAAGGCTGAGTGTAGGAGAGACATTCTCTGAGTTGTAGGACTTGAAGAAAGACTGAGGTAGGGCTGAATTGCCTGAGCTGTAGGAGTGTGGACTCACTCTGAGTTGTAGGAATCCTTTTGGATTCTGAGCTGTAGGATCTGAGGATCTGAGTTATAGAAAGGAGTTTGGCTGAATCTAGCATACTGCTAGATAGGAGAAGGGGGAAAGTGGATGTACCCAGACCCTGGGGAACCACTATAAATTCTGGGTGCAATCTGTGATGGTTAACTCTAGATTGTGTGATTGTGTTTGCTAGAGTAGTTGCTGAAATTATTCAAAATAGTTTATAATTTGTGAGTCATTCTGCCTTAAGTTTGAAAAGAAAATAAGAACCTATTCACCCCCCTCTAGGTGTCTAGGTAATCTTGAAAGTAAAATAATCAGAAACTATTCCTAAGAAAGAAGAACCTTCATCCTTTGGCAGGTTCAGTGGGCTGTTTGAAGACTCAAGATCAAAAGGTTTTTAGTATTCAACAGCAAGTTCAGAAGTTATCTTTTGAGTTCCTCTAACAAATCCTTTCCCTACTGAGAGGAGAGTTGGAGCAGAAAGTTTTTTGCTCAAGTGGTTGACATAGAGAAATTTCTCTGTGTGAAAGTTAATTAATCCATTTCTCTTTATAGGATCCTTTTGGATCTGCGCTGTAGGACCTTTGGTTCTGAGGTAGGGCCAATTTTCCTGAGCTGTAGGAGAGTGTATCTCTCTAAGGTAGGTAAGTTTTACTCACTAATAAGTAGGGCAGTTTTGCCTGAACTGTAGGAGAGTGTATCTCTCTGAGTTGTAGGAGTAAGCTTGCTCTGAGGTAGGGCAATCTTCCATAGCCTTAGTGGTAGGGCTTAAGTTCCTGAGGTAGGTGATACTTGTATCACTGAGTTTAGGCCCTTGTGGCTGAGGTGTTAGTCTTGGAGAAGACTAAGAGATCCTGAGGGATCTGAGGTGTAAGATCCTTTGAGCATTGGTTTGGAGAAGTGCCTTGACTAACAGGAAGTTAGCAAGGTGGGAGGAGAGTTGATGTACCCATAATTTTGGGGAACCACTATAAAATACTTGTGTGCTTTTCTGTGTTTGCTTTTATTTTCTTAAGTGCAGGTGCTAAGGACAAGCTCTAGATCTCTAGAAGTTGAAAGCTTAAAGAAACAATCAAGTGTTTCAAAAGACTCTCAAAAGACCTAAGAGACCTATTAACCCCCCTAGGTTGCTAGCTACCTTGAAATTAAAGACTTTCAGCATCTTCAAACGTTTTTGGTTCTACCTGAGACAGGAAGATGGAGTACATTGCAATGTTTTGGCTCTGCTCCTTATTATAACCCCTTGGCTAGCATCTCCAATTATCTGATCTCTGGGATGATCCCTCAAGTGCACGACTGTAGGAGACATTCTTATTTCAGTATCAAGAACTTCATTGGCTCGATTTTTCTGATCTTCATCCATGTCAGGTGCACTTTGATCTCCTTCTGGAATGCAAACTTCATCATCTTCTTTCAGGGTAGTTAGAGAGCTGTCCATGATGGTTAGTTTATCCATCTTCTTTTCTACACCTGCAGATCTAGGGGAGCTTGACAGCTCATTGTTAATCTTTGATGACTCATTAAAGACTACATTAATAGATTCTTCTACAACTTGATTTTTCAAGTTGTAGACCCTATATGCCTTTCTATGGTTATTGTACCCAACAAATATCCTTTCTTAGGATTTAGCAGCAAACTTAGTCAAAGGAGACTTCCCATTATTGAGCAGAAAACATTTACTACCAAAGATCATGAGATAGGATAGATTTGATTTTCTTCCCTTCATAATGTCATAGGGAGTCTTCTTAAGGTACTTGTTGATAATGTCCCTATTCAGGACATGACAAGCACTATTCACTAACTCAGCCCAGAAATATTCTGGGGGAGAAGTATCATTAAGAAGGGTCCTACCAGCCTCTATGAGAGTTCTATTTTTCCTCTCAGCTATCCCATTTTATTGGGAAGTTCTTAGTGAAGAAAATTCCTGATGAAGCCCTTGATCTTCACAGAACTTTGTTATGCCTTTAGACTTAAATTCAGTACCATGGTCACTTCTAATTTTGACCACAAAGCTGACTTTTTTATTCTGAACTTGCCTAACAAAGGTCATAAAAGTGTTAAGGGTTTCAGACTTTTTCTTCAAGAAGAACACCCAAGCAAACCTGGAGAAGTCATCAACTATCACAAGTGTGTATACTTTCCTACCTAGACTATGAACTAGCATAGGACCAAACAAGTCCATATGCAGGAGGTATAAACACCTCACAGAATCCTTGGAACAAATGCTCTTGAAGGATGCTTATGCCTGCTTGCCCTTTTGACAAGCAGAGCAAAAGCCCTCCTTGGTGCATCTTATGTTGGGACCATTCCTTACTAGCTCTCCACTAAAGAGCTTGCTAATGGACTTGTAGTTCAAGTGAGCTAGTCTATTATGCCATTGTAAACAATATGAGACTTTCACATTAGCAATAAGACACACAAGGGTGTAAGAACTTAAACATAAAAAGTTTAAACAATAAATATTCTCACTCCTAGTGCCTGTAAAAATGATCTCTTGTCACTTGACCTTTTGATTTGACACTCATCCTTATAGAATACAATGACATAGCCAAGATCACATAGTTGGCTTATGCTAATCAGGTTGTGTTGCAACCTTCCATATAAGCCACTTTTGTGATTGTTACTATGCCATTGGTGATCATACCATAGCCTTTGGTGACTCCTTTGTCAAAGACAGCAAAGATCACTTTGGGTTCATTCTTTACTGGACTGTATTCCTTTAGAAGACTTCTTATTCAAGTCATGTTCCTAGAACACCCACTTAACAAGTACCATATTGGATGGTGTGAAAAAGAGCTAAATAAATGCAAATTTTATTGCTCCAAAAAGGTATATAATACATAGGTAAGCCCCCTTATTTATAGAAAATGGTGGAGATGAGAGAATACAGTAGGCGATGTGGGACTAAATACAAGCCACGTGTCTAGGTGGTTTGACATAGTCAAACCACCGTGCTATAGAGTATACAAAACCAGGAAGCCTCTGAACTCCAATTACGGCTAACACCAAGACCGCTACTACGGTTAATCACCAGACCGCTACTACGGCTAATAGCAGGACCGCTGCTGCAGTTAATCACCAGACCGCTGTTATGGCTAATTGCTAGACTGTTGTTGTGGTTGATCACCAGACCGCTACTGTGGTTAATTGCCAGATTGATACTGCGGCTAACATCCAGACCGCTGCTGCAGCTAATCTCTAGACCATTGCTGTGGCTAACCACCAGCCCGCTGCTGCGACTAACTGCCAGACTGTTATTACGGCTAACCTCTAAACCGCTGCTACAACTAACCTCTAGACCGCTTCTACAACAATCCTCCAAATCGCTACTGCAGCTAACTCCCAGTCCGCTGCTGTGGCTATCCCTCAGACTGCCGCTGCTGCTATCCTCCTAACCACTAGCTGAGGTTCACCACCCGACCGCTGAGCCAAATTTCTAGACCGAGGAGAGTAGCAGACCGTTACGACTAGATATAAAACTACATGGTCTCCTCTAGCACCAACACTCCCCCTCAAGCTAGAGCATATATATCTACCATGCCCATCTTGCTACAAACCTCCCCAAAAGGAGTAACTAGCTTGGTGAAGAAATCATCTAGTTATCTCTTTGAGGAAACAAACAGAGTGCAGATCTGATTCTTCAAAATCTCCTCTCTGATGAAGTGGCAATAAACCTCTATATGCTTCGTGCTTCCATGAAAGACTGGATTTCTCGAAATATATTTGGCTGCCTTATTATCACAGAACAATGGCAGTGGATGATCATAAACCTCTCCAAAATAGAGCATAAGTGTCTGTAACCACTTCAGCTCATAAGTAGTCAGTGCCATGCAATAATACTCGGCTTCTGTGCTTGACCTGGAAACTACAGCTTGTTTCTTGCTCTTCCAAGTGACCAAATTCCCTCCAACAAAAGTACAGAACCCTAACGTAGACTTCCTATCTTCCTTATCATCTGCATAGATAACATATGAGTATGCGTAAACCTTCAAATGTCCCCTTTTCTAAAACAGAAGTCCTTTCCCTGGAGCACCTTTCACATACTCTAGAATCTTCATTGTCTACTGAAGATGACACTCCTTAGGAGCTTGCATAAACTAGCTCACTCTTCCCACTACATAACAAATATCTGGTATTGTGACTGTCAGATAAATGAGTTTCCCCATAAGACGTCTGTACCTGGTGACATCTTCAAGAAGACGTGAGTCCTTTCTCTAACACTTGTCATCTCCAATAGACATCAGAGATCGAGCAGGTTTAGCCCAAAGGAGACCTGTCTCTTTTATGAGATCCAAGGCATACTTCTGCTGTGAAAGAACAACTGAACATGGTTTCTTGGATATCTCAATCCCCAAAAAATATTTTGGAGACCCCATATCTTTGGTAACAAAATGCTGAAGAAGACGTTTTTTTGTCATATCCACACCTTCTCTATCATCCTCAGTAAGAAGAATTTCATCCACATAAACCCCAAGGATAACAAGACCAGCTGATGTTTTGCGAATGAATAAAGAGTGATCTGCAGCACTTCGAGCAAACCCAACCGTAGAAATAACTTCGTTAAATTTGTCAAACCAGGCGCTGGGACTTTGCTTAAGACCATAGATCACCTTTCGCAGTTTACAGACCTGAGACTCCCCTTGAGCAACATACCTAGGAGGTTGCTCCATATAGAAAGTTTCCTGCAAATCCCCATAAAGAAAGACATTCTACACATCCAACTGAGACATTTCTTAGTCCTTATTGACAGCAACCAAAAAGAGAACACACATTGTAGTAATTTGAGCAACAAAAGAGAAAGTATCAAAGAAATCCACACCATAGGTTTGCGTAAACGCTTTGGCAACAAGCCGTGTCTTGTTGCGATCAATAGTACCATTAGGGAGAAATTTGATGACAAATACCCAGCAACAACCAACCATATTAGCTCCTGGAGGAGTAGGAACAAGAGTCCAAGTAACCCATTTAGTTAAAGTGTGCATCTCTTCATCCATAGTAGCCTTCCAATGAGTAATTACAAGAGCATCGTGATACGAGGCTGGAACAACCTTGGCCGAGAGGGAAAGAACAAAGCTCCTAGACGAAGGAGAGAGCTGAGCATAATAAACCACAGCCTGAAGAGGATGTTGAGTGCAGGAGTGAACACCTTTTCGAAGAGCAATTGGAAGATCAAGATCTGTTCTGTCTATAGTATCAGTCTCATCCAAAGGAGAGACAAATGGCCCAGGAGCTGGTGGCAGCAGCTCAGGAGAAGAATCAGGGACAGTAGAAGAATCAGAAATAGAAGGAGAAGAAATAAGTGCAGGATCTAGAAGGGGTGCCGACATATTTGGTAAAGAAGAAGAATCATCAGAAGAAGGAAGAATAAAGGGAGAAGAAAAGAATGGAGCATCCTCAAAGAAAGTAACATCCGCTGAGACATACTGTCTCTGAAGTATAGGATCAAAACACTGATGTCCTTTTTGTGTCAGATATTATCCCAAAAATATACACTTAATAGAACGGGAGAGAATTTGTCGCGACCAGAAGTAGGAGAGGGGACAAGCTGTGCATCCAAAGAAACGAGGAGGTAACAGAAATGGTGTCGCATTAGGATATAGGACCGAAAAAGGGGTTTTTCTATTAAGAACCGAAGACGGAACTCGATTAATGAGAAAATAGGAAAAAAGAACTGCATGACCCCAATAAGACCCGGGAACATGCATATGAGTGCGAAGACTACGAGTCACATCCAGAAGATGATGATTTTTTACGTTCAATAACGCATGACCCCAATAAGGGCAAGTAGTTTGATGGATAATACCATGATCCAAACAAAATGATTAAAACTGATGACAAAGATACTCCTTAGCATTATCAGTGTGAAGTTTTTTAATAGGGGTATCAAATTGTGTATCTATTTCATTATAAAATGCAGTAACAATTGAGACAATCTCAGAGCGTTCATGTAACAAATATAACCACATACATAGAGAAAAATCATATATAATGGTAATAAAATACAAACTACCCCTTCCAATAGTCTGAAGGGGAGCAGGACCCCAAACATCTGAAAGAATAAGGTCAAAGGGATGAGAAGAACTGCGACAATGCTTAGCAGGAAAAGTAGACCAATATTGCTTGCCAAATTGACAAGCTTCACAATCAAAAGAAGAATCATCGTGAGGTAAATCAGGCAGAAGCTGATAAAGAATCCGAGGAGAAGGATGCCCAAGGACAAGATGCCACTAAAGTAGAGAAGAAGAGGCAGAAAACACAGAAGTAGTGTAAAGATAGAACAAGCCGCCGCTCTCAGTCCCAGTAGAAATCATCTCCTTGGAATTAGGATTCTGAAAAGCACAAGTAGAGGCAGTAAAAATAGCTTCACAATTCAACTGTTTGCACAGAGAAGTAACAAAAAGAAGGTTGCATGGAAAATGCTGGACATAAAGAGTGTCCTGTAGCTGAAGAGAATGAGTAACATGTACGGTGCCAGACCCATAAACCGGAGATGGAGAACCATCCGTAAAAAGAATCGGAGGTAACAGGTTGCTCTTGTCAAGATAAGAGAAAAGACGAGAATTGCCCATCATATGATTAGTAACAATAGAATCAATGAGACACCTACCCGTTGTAGCCAAGTAAGCAGTACTAGAAGTAGCTAAAGAAGAAGTAGACTGCTTGGAGGAATCTGCCGATGTTGGACGGAGATGAGGATGTTTGGTCCACTAACGATCAACCAAGTGATCAAGAGGGCCATAATGAGAAAAAAGATGCTTAGAGTAACCACGGCCACAACCATGGCCACCAGAATGGCCCTTGCGGCCACCAGAGGTGTCATGATGAGCAGGATGAGCAACAATATCAGTAGATGGAGAGGGAAGCAAATGATGCTAAAGAAGAGTAGTAACAGCGGAAATTCGAGCAGCAGTAGCATCCAGATTCGGAGTATCCACCAATCCAAGAATTTGATGGTGGATCATCTCATAAGATTCCGATAGATGAAGTAAATAACAAACAACAAGAAGCTCCTGAAAATGCTTATGTTGCTCAAATAGATCTGCAGAAGAAGGTCTATGCTGAAGAAGTTCAGCTCTACGAGTCTAAACCTCCTGATAGGCAGAAGCAGGAGTCATGACTGGTCTAGCAAAAAGATCGGCATACAAAGTATAAATGCGCGAAGTTTGGTACCCCTTGGAAAATAAAGTGGTAAGATGATTCCAGGCAGCCTTGACCGTCGGATCATGTCGAATAACAGGAAGGCACTCATCAGACAAACTATTGGCCAACTAAGTATGCACCAATGCATCAGAAGCATCCCAATCATAAAAAAGAAATAGAGCCAGAAGGAGGGGGTCATCAGTCAAATGATTACGCTTGTGTGAGAACGCAATAGAAAAATGAAGGAAACACTCCAATTAGGGTAATTTGGACCTGTAATCTTCGAAGAAGTACTGAAATTACCAGAAGTAGAGAAAGAAGAAGTTGAAAGAGAAGGAGGAGTAGAGATAGTAGAAGAAGAAAATAGAGCAGGAGTGTCCATTGAAAATAACGAGAAACCACACAGGTAGAGAAAACAGCCCACGCGAACACAACAAGTCGCAAAGAAAAGCGACTAACAAGGAAGGCGGCACGAACAAAACAAGCCGCAAAGAAAACCGCGCAAATAGAACAAGTCACCAGGCAAACAACGCGAACAAAACAATCCGCTAAGCAAACCGCGCGAACAGAATAAGCCGCAAGGCAAACCGCGCGAACAGAACAAGTTGCAAAGGAACATCGGCAACCAAGGGAGGGCAGGGCAGGAAGAAAACTGGAAGAAGACCGGAAGAAACAAGCAGATGCGGTTAGACAAACAAACCGCTATCTAATTGGAGAAAAGGATCAGTTTGCTCTAATACCATGTGAAAAAGAGCTAATAAAGGTAAATTTTATTGCTCCATAAAGGTAAACAATACATAGGTATGCCTCCTTATTTATAGATAATTGGGGAGATAACAGAATACAGCAGGCGATGTAGGACTAAATACAAGCTGCGTAGCTAGGCGGTTTGATGTGTCGAACCGCCATGCTATACAGAATACAAAACCAGGAAGCCTCTGAACTCCAACTACGGCTAACACCCAGACCGCTGTTGCAGTTAATCACCAGACCTATGCTGCGACTAATAGCCAGATCGCTACTGCGGTTAATCACCAGACTGCTATTGCGACTAATTGCTAGACCGCTGCTGCAGTTGATCACCAGACCGCTATTGCGGCTAATTGCCAGGCCGCTGTTACGGCTAACCGCCAGACCGCTGCTGCGGCTAATCTCCAGACCGATACTATGGCTAACCACCAGCCCGCTGCTGCGACTAACCACTAGACCGCTGCTGCGGCTAACCTCCAGACTACTACTCCGGCTAACCTCTAGACCGCTGCTATGACAATCCTCTAGACCGCTACTGCGACTAACACCCAGACTACTATTTCGACTATCCCTCAGAATGCCACTGCTGCTATCCTCCTAAAGGCTAGCTGAGGTTCACCACCAGACCGCTGAGCCAAACCGCCAGACTGAGGAGAGTAGCTGACCACTGCAGCTAGATATAAAATCGCCCAGTTTCCTCAAGATCCAAGAGATTGGTAGTTGGACTAACCTATAACCACAATTCAGTCTACCTTAGGACCCCAAAAGAGTTTGGGTCATAACTTTTTGTTATTCTGAAAAATTTCCTGTCTACCTGCAGCATTTTTGACATGTAGACTTGCCCTTGCACTAGCCATATTGGGGTTGTGCCAACCATCTATGGCCAAATGTCACACTTTGCCACATCACCGACACTCATGAATATTATATCTCATTTTCTGAATAGCTCTTGTAGACAAGCTAACAACAGCTGACTATTCAGAATGGAGAGAATCATCCCTTTTCATGTTTCTTTCAGCAAGAATCTGACTGAAAGTGAGTCTTCTAGTAAAAGTACTTGGCTTGCTGTGAATGCCACTAGTAGCAGTCTTCTTTACAGAAGATAAGCTGTTGATTGCATTATAGATAGCCAAGTTAGGCTTGCTGGATGACTTACTTTTAGTCTGAGATTTTACTGGAGGAGCTTGACTATTGTCCACTGCCATATTCTTTTGAGTGGGGGTTGGTGCACCAAAAATAAATAGTCCATGATGGCCCATCTGAATTTCCTCATGGGGAGCCTTAAAGGCGTGAATATTTTTGTTCACACTAGTGATCTACCATTCAACCAATGACCATAATTGCTTTCTTGGTCATACATGTTTGATTGCAGCACAACTTTCTCAATGGAGATAGCAGGCTGAATAGGGGCCTTGTCCTTCCTCCTATTCCTTCTTCCAGTGTTCCTCTCAATGTACCCAGTCTCTTCTTATTTGTTTGGGAGGTGAAGGTATCATTAAGTGGCAACACTGATTTAGGCTTGGAGTACCAAGCCACTAGCTTCCTCTCTTTGAGGAGCTTTTCTTCAAGATCCATAATGATCTTGTTCTTATGGGTGATCGTTCCAATCTGGATGATTCAGATGGTTTTCAGTTGGATAATTTCCCTCCTCATCTAATCCTTCCCATAACTCCTTTTTCATCTTCATCCACCTCAGTGTAATTGTCTGAGTGTGACAGAGGGGCCCTGATACTTATCCTTATAGCAGGATTGTCTTCATCTTCATCAGAAACAACAGCAAATAGCCCTATGTAGGCTTCTTCTTCAGAATTTGAAGAAGTTGGGTCACTTTGACTCCAACTCTTCTCATTCTTGGCAATGAAGGTCTTTTTATTCTTGCCCTATTGGTGGTGATGTTTTTTCTCTCCAGTCTCTTTTCTCTTGACTGGGCAGTCAACTATGACATGCCCAGGCTTACTACAATAATAACAAACAATTTTAAAAGAACTATGTTTGTTAGGTTTTGTTTCATACCTGTCTCCTTTGGAGAACTTCTTCTTGGATCTGCTATGATCCTTCTTGGATCTGTTATGATCCTTCTTGTAATGAGCCTGGGCATGTTCTTGAACTACCTCCTCTTCATCATCTTCTGGAACTACCTAGAGAAGGTAGCAAATTCCCCATTTGACATGTTGATGTCAGAAGAACTCGACTCAGAGTTGTCTGAATCAGCAAAACTTCTTGGGGGAGAGACAATCCTCTCCTTGCTCTTCTTAGAGCTCTCAGCCTTGAAGGCCACTATTTTATCCTTGGATTGAGATATGCTGGTGGTCTCCTCCTCCCTCCAGGCATATAGCTGCATCTCATAGGAGAGCAGCTTTCCAAACAATGTGTGTGGAGGAGTTTCAGCCATCTTGGCCATCTCTCTGATGACACATATCTTGGTGTCCTAGTCTCTGGTTAAAGATCTGAGGAACTTATCATTCAGCTCATTATTGTTGAAGACCCTTCCATAAGTCCTCAACTCATTTACCACTCTAAAGAACTTTTCATAACACTTAGCTATGCTGTCTTTCTTGTACTGCATGAAGGCCTCATATTCCTAATTCAGTAGGGATTTCTCATCATCCCTAACTTCTTCAGTGCCCTCCATGTAGACAATCAATGTTTCCCACATTTCCTTGGTAGTTCTGCAGTGGAAAAGTTTTTGGAATGTTGAATCATCAATGGGACTCACAATAATGTTCTGTGCCCTCTTGTCCATTGTAGCCAGTATGACCTCATCCTTGGTCATCTCAGAATACTTCTTAGGTGTCTGGATATTGGCATCCAGAGCTGAGACCTTCATAGGGATGAAAGATCCTTCTTTCTCTATTATGAAGATCCTGGGGTCAGAAGCTTCCATGAACAACCCGACTCACTCCTTCCAAATTTTAAGGATCTCTTTCCTGCAGATCGGAAGCTTCATTGAGCCTAATTCTTTATGGTTCTCTCCTGAAACCATAAAGAATATACTTAAGCTACTCCTGGAGATCAGTTATGAGTGTTAAGTACTTTTTGAGCAACCTCCCTCTGATACCACTTGAAAGTCTTTAGTTTCAAGAGTAGCTAAACACCTAGGGGGTAGGGGTGGGGGGTGGTGAATATGTTTTTCTATCTTTTTGATTCTTTCTTCTGATTTGGTGAGTTGTGTTTTAGTTTAGGTTAGCTTTCAAGATCACACAATCAGCACATAAGTTATTTATAGTGGTTCCCCAGAATATGGGTACATCCACTATCCCTCCCACCTTTCTAACAGTTTGTTAGACAAAGCGAACTTCTTTAAACTCACCTCAAAGAGCTTATAACACAAATCCCTCACGATTTCTCAAACTCCTCCAAGTCCTACACTCAGGCCCAAGGCCCTACAGTTATAGAAATGTTCTCCTACAACTCGGGCACACATGCCCTACCTCGGACTTTAAACCAAAGTCCTACACTTAGGCTAGGAGGTTAGCCCTACCCTCAGATCCACTACTGGATCCTACCTCAGAGAGAAACTCTCCTACAGCTCGAGTACACAGGCCCTACCTCTGATCCACAGGAGGATCCTACAACTCAGGGACTAATGCCCAACAGCTCAGATCTATAGAAAGATCCTACCTTAGTCTTTATAATATAGGCTTACACTCAGATCAAATAAAATCCTATAGAAAGAAAGGTTTGTAGTTGATGTTGAATGACTCCAGAGAAGATATCTCTGAGTCTGCCTCTTCCTGAACTTAGATGACTTAGTCCTATCTTCTTCACAGCTCCAAGAAAGGATCTTCAAGGGTATTCTATTTGAGCTGTGAAGTAACATAAGCTAGGTCTTGCTCTATCCCTTCTTTTACCTCAGAGATATTACTCTCTGAACTTGCTATTGAAGATTAAAAGGTCAACAACAAACTTGCTTGAACTTCTAGATCACTAGAAAAAGAAAAATATTAAAGCTCTGTAACTAGGTCGAGAGGAAGAAGATGAAGCTCTATATTTCAATAGTTAATTTTCTAGAAAGTTGATTTCTTCTTCCTCAATCTTTTCATTTTCAATCCCACCATCCAACGACCCTTTGAACAGAGGGACCACCTGGAATTGATAGCTGCAACTTTTCCTTAGAATTAATTATTGTACAACAGGAAAGCGACTCCATTTGTCGTCCACTGTTCCGTTCCCGCAACATTTGAATTCCTGCTGACGTCATCATGTCTCAGCACCTTTGGGCATAGACAAATTTAGACAATTCTGCATAGGCGTTGAGTGAGGACTTGTCATTCAATGCCAAAACACTTAGCCAGAATTCCGCACCACCAGGCTTTGAGTGATCATTCATCACTCAACGATTATAAATAATTGTAGCCTAACTGATTCGGCGTTGATTGAGCATTCATCACTCAACGCATCTGGACTTAATTAATTTTCTCTATATTAAGGCATTTAGTGAGTTGTCTCCACTCAACACTTTTTGCCTTTGCATGTTTTATTGAATAGGCGTTGAGTGAAGTGCCTTCAGTCAATGTTTCTATCCTTAGATAGATTTTCTATTGAATAGGCGTTGAGTGAGTTGTCTTCACTCAACGCATCTATCCTTAGAAAAATTTCTAAGTCAAACAACATTGCGGCTCTAACTGAATTGTGTTCTATCAATGCTTTCTCTTCGGGGCATTGAGAGAATTGCCTTCACTCAATGCTTCTGGACTTGGCTAGAATTCTTATCAGCTTTTCTCTGTCTTTGACTATTTGAGCTTTACTCAACACTTCTTGAAAGTCTTTATTTTCAAGGTAGCTTACAACGTAGGGGGCTGAATAGGTTGTCTCAATGATATTATTATCTTTTAATTTTATTTTCCTTTTGTAGTTAGTGTGTTGGCAGTAATTAGCTTTCAAGTACCTGCACAAAGAAAACACCACAGAAAAGCACACACAGATTTATAGTGGTTCCCCAACTTATGGGTACATCCACTCTCCTCCCACCTTGCCAACTCAGCCACAAGGGCCTACCTCAGGCCAAAGACCCTACACTTAGGCTGGAAGGACAGCCCTACCTTAGGTCCAATATGGATCCTACTTCAGAGAGAATGACTCTCCTACTACTCAGGCTGTTAAGACCTACCTCAGATCCGCTAGGGATCTTACAGCTCAGGAACAAGTGCCCTACAACTTAGTGAGAATGACTCACCTACCTCAGACTTGATACCAAGACCTACAACTCATATCCAACAAGATCCTACAACTCAAAGAGTTTAACTCTCCAATAGCTCAGGCAAGATTGCCCTACCACAGGCTTGAAAAGCTATACACTCAAATCCAATTGGATCCTATACGTAGAAAGGTGATTTAATTTTTTTGACACAGAAATTTTTTCTATGTCAACAACTAGGGCTGAGATGTCTCAGTGCTATCTTACTTCACAACATCAGGAAGAAGTTCTGCTTCTGCTGGAAGAGATTCAAGATGAAGATTCTGATCTTACTGAAGAAGAAGATGAACCGCTCGATCTTGAGTTCTTCAATCAGCCAACTGAGCCCACTGGAGAATGATGGCTCTACTCTCTTTCTCTATCAGATATCTTTCTGATTATGATGAAGCAAATGAAGATGCAACAGCTCACTGAACTTTTGGTTCTTGCCGCAAGACTTCAATCTTTTTCTTGGCAGTAATTGCTAGGAAGATGAAGTCGAGCAATAACTTTTTAAATCAATAAAGCCCTAAAAGTTGTTTTCGTCTTGGCCAATCTCTTCCTTTTGTAGTTCGCCAATCAACGACTCTAGGAATAAGTGGGGCCTACCTACAACTTCTAGATACACCTTGCTTTAACGGAAGAAGACGTATAGTAGCTCCTCGGCAGAGTTTGTCGTGTTCTGTAGCTTCTCCATACTTGATTTGAAATAAGTTGACTCTGTCAATTTTGCTGACTTTTCTGACATCAGCACCTATGGACTTAGCAAAAATCGAGCATCAGTAGAATAGGCGTTGAGTGAGTAAGCATCACTAAATGCCAAAACACTTAGATAAAAATCTGTTTCTAGGCGTCGGAAGATCCAACTTCACTCAACACCAAACTGCTTTACCATCTTTATGCTACTTGGCATTGAGTGAGTAAACATCACTCAACGCCAAACTACTTAGACAGAATTCTATCTTATCAAGGCGTTGAGAGCGTTGAGTGATCACTCCTCACTCAACGCTTTCTGCCTTAAACAATTCCTGCTTCTTCAGCATCTTAAGCGTTGAGAGCATTGAGAGCGTTGAGTGAGCACGCCTCACTCAATGCGTTTTGCTTTAGCCAGATTTTCTGAATTATGGCGTTGAGAGCGTTGTGTGAGCATGTCTCACTCAACGCTTTCTCCCTTAGCCATATTTTTTTTCTCCTTGGCGTTGAGTTAGTAAGCTCCACTCAACGCATTTGGACTTAGCCAAATTACTGTGTCTTAAAATACAGGTTCTGACTGAATGATGGTCAGTCAACGCTTTATCATATGGCGTTGAGTGAGCTTGCCTCACTCAATGCCTATAGATTTAGTCAAATATAAGCAAATATTTTCTGTAGCTTTGACTTTCAAGGCAATACTTAACGAATATAGAGTATGGTGTTGAGTGAGTGATACTCACTCAACGCCTATGGATTTAGCCACTTTTCTGACCATTTCTTCTTAGGCTTTTACTGTATTAGCCTGTTTCACAGCCTTTTACTGTATGACATTGAGTGAGTTGACTTCACTCAACGCTTGTGGACTTAGACACTTTCTCAGCTTGCCACTACTTTGTCTTTGACTGTATAGGCTCCACTCAGTGCTATAAGTCATCTGGCGTTGAGTGAGTAATTCTCACTCAATGCCTGTGGACTTAGACAGATTTCTATCTATCCACATCTTAGGTTAGTATTTACCTGACCTAGCAACTTAGGCTACCTGTCCCATCATTGTTGCTATGACATCCCTACATGCATGAACTCAGGCATTCATCAAATACAACTTTATGTATATCGTTGACAAGATTGACTTCCTCAAATCTAGGACATTGTGGGCAATGGACCCAAAAATCTCCCCATATTTGAGGAAGTCAAAACTCTTAAGCAAATGAGTCAATAATGAGTCATTGACATACACAACAATATGCAGTAATTAGAATTTAAAAAGCATATAACTGGAGAATGATCTATCTCAATATGCAACAATAAGAATTTAAAAAGCATATAACTAGAGAATGATCTATAGTTACCATACCTCCTTGCCTTCAGGGTGAACATTACCACACCTTCTCCCCCTGAATTTGTTCTACCATTCTTTATTATACACCTGATCATCTTTTCCTCCCCCTTTTGACTACAACAAATAGCCAGCAAGGTTCTGATCATCTGCTCCCCCTTTTTGATTACAAATAGATAGCAGTTGATCCTCATGAGAGTTCTGGAGTAGTGCTGGACATGCTCCCCCTCAATTGATGCATCATATATCATATTTCTTGGTAGACAATCTAATCTATACAAGTCTTGACAGTGGTTGACCATGATGCCACTGAAGGTATATCACTTGAAGAATCTTCATTTTACTGAAGAACAATTCCATTTGTAAGATACAAAATAACCTGCAATGAAATGGGGAGCAACTGAAGCTATACCATGTTTAACATACCCAACTCAAACTTGAAGGTGTTAAACTTTTCTTCATCTAGTGGATTAGTGAAGATGTCAGCAACTTGCTTGTCGGTTGGGACAAACTCAAGGTTGATATCTTCACATTCCGCATGCTCCCTAATGAAATGATATCTGATTAAATGTGCTTAGTCTTACTATGGGAGATAGGATTCCTAGCAATTGAAATTGTACTAGTAGAATCACAAAATAAAAGACTTCTACTTATCTGAAGGTTGTAGTCATGAAGATGATGCTGGATCCACTGTAACTTAGCACAACAACTACCTACTGAGATGTTCTCTGACTCTGCAGTTGAAATTGCAACACTAGTCTGCTTCTTGCTGCTCCATGAAAATAGTCTTCCATCCAGGAATTGATAGGTGTCAGAAGTGCTCTTCCTGTCCTTTTTGTAGCCTGCAAAGTCTGCATCTGAATAGCCAGTTAGTTCAAACTCCCCATTCCTAGGGTACCATAGGCCAAGATCTGGTGTGCCCTTAAGATACCTCAGAATTATCTTTGCAGCAGAGTAATGAGATTCTTTGGGGCAAGCCTGATACTTAGCACAAACACATGTAGCATACATGATGTCTGACCTGCTTGCAGTTAGATAGAGAAGGGAACCAATTATCCCCCTATACAAAGTTTCATCAACAGTTTTCCCTGCCTCATCTTTGTATATGGTCATACTTGACCCCATGGGAGTTCTCATGGTGGAGGAGTTCTCCATACCAAATTTCTTTATTAACTCTCTAATGAACTTAGACTCAGATATGGATAAGCCATCATCAGTCTGTCTTACTTGGAGACCCAAGAAGAATTTAGGTTCACTCATGCTACTCATCTCAAACTTCCCCTGCATAAGTTTGTCAAACTTCCTATAGAGGTTGTCATCAGTAGATCCAAAGATGATGTCATCTACATATATCTAAACTAGGATGATCTTACCCTTAGATTACCTTAGGAATAGGGTCTATCTTCCCCCTTGAGAATTTGTTCTCAATGAGGAAGCTAGACAAAGTCTCATATCATGCTCTAGGGGCTTGCTTTAGCCCATATAGAGCTATCTTAAGTCTATAAATAGAATTAGGTGAGTTAGAAACTACAAAACCTGGAGGCTGCTCAATATAGACTTCCTCTTTTAAGTCACCATTCAGGAAGGCTGACTTCACATCCATCCGATAGACCTTGAATCCCTTATGTGCAGCATATGCAAGGAACAATCTTATGGCCTCCAACCTTACTACAGGGGCAAAGGTTTAATCAAAATCAATGCCTTCTTCCTTTCTATACCCCTTAGCTACTAATCTTGCTTTGTTCTTGATTATAATGTCATTTTCATCAAGTTTATTTCTGTAAATCCACTTGAATCCAATGACATTATGTCCATGAGGTCTGGGAACCAGCTTCCGGACTTTCCATCTTTTGAACTGGTTCAGTTCCTCTTGCATATCCACTATCCAGAATTGATCTATGCTGGCCTCTTTAAACTTCTTTGGCTCCACTTATGACTGGAAGCTTGCATACATAGCTGTATTCAGGTTTCTGTTTCTTATCACTACTCCATGGATTGGTTCACAAATGATTTGGCGAACAGGATGGTCTCTTAAATGCCTAATTACTGGAGGTAATCTTCTTTCAACAATAGCTTCAGGAACAACATCTTGTTGATCATCCTCTGCTTCAAGTGTGTCTGGTAGACCTTCTTGAGTATCCAATTAATCTTGGATAAATGGTGCATCATCCTTGATGGTCAGATTGTACATCATCTATTCTATACCTGCAGTACTGGAAGAGGAGCTTGACAGCTCCTTGTTAATCATGTTAGACTCATCAAAGACTACATGCACAGACTCTTATACAACTTGGCTTTTCAAGTTGTATTCCCTATAAGCTTTACTATGATTATTGTACCCAACAAAAATCTCATCAAAGTACTTGGCAGTGAACTTAGTCACATATGACTTTCCATTATGGAGCATATAACACTTACTACGAAAGATTCTGAGATAGCCCAGATTTTGTTTTCTGTCATTCAAGATCTCATAGGGAGTCAACTTGTGGATTTTGGTGATATAGGCCTTGTTGAGGACATGACATGCATTATTTACTATCTCAGCCCAAAAATATTCTAGGAGAGATGTGTCACACAACAAGGTTCTTCCAACCTCTATGATAGTTCTATTTTTCCTATCAACAATCCCATTTTTCTGGGGAGTTTTTAGAGAATAAAATTTTTGATGAATCCCATGCTCTTTACAGAACTCTGTCATGCCTTCAGACTGAAATTCAATTCCATGGTCACTTCTGATTTTGATCACAGAACTGTTAAAATCATTCTGAACTTTCTTGACAAACTTGATGAAGATATTAAGGGTCTTATTCTTTTTCTTGAGAAAGAACACCCAAGTAAACTTTGAATAGTCATCAACCACCACAAGGGTGTAGACTTTCTTACCAAGACTATGAACAGGAATAGGACCAAATAGGTCCATATGCAAGAGGTATAAGAACCTCACAGAGTCTTTGGAACCAGTGCCCTTGAAGGAAGCTTTGGTCTGCTTATCCTTTTTGCAAGCTGAGAAAATGTTGTCCTTGGTGCATTTCACATTTGGACCATTCCTAACTAACTCTTGACTAAAGAGCTTGCCAATAGTCTTGTAATTCAAGTTAGCTAGTCTCTTGTGCCACTGGATGCATTATAAGACTTTTTCATTTGCTACAAGACAAATAGGAGAATCTTACTCCAGACATAAAAAGTTTAAACAGTAAACATTTCCACTACTAGTGCCTGTCAATATGACCTCTTGGTCACTTGACCTCCTAATCAAGCACTCATCCTTGTGGAAGACAATAACATAGCCAAGATTAGAGAGTTGGCTTATGCTTATAAGGTTGTGTTGCAACCCTTCAACATAAGCCCCTTTTGTGATAGTGACTATGCAATTAGTAATCTTACCATAGCTTCTAGTTACCCCTTTATCAGAACCACCAAAGATAACCTTGGGTCTATTTTTCACTAGGGTGAACTCCTTCAAGTTGCTCCTTGTCCCAATCTTGTGCCTGGAACAACAACTGTCTAAGTACCATATTGGAGTATGACCACTTGAACTAACCTGCATTAAGAAGTTTACGTTAACTTAGGACCCCAATTTCTATTGGGGCCTAGGTGCACATTAGTTTGAAACTGAACATGTCCACCAGCAAGTTTTCTGACAGGTAGACTGACTCTAGCTCTGACCATATTAGGATTGTGCTAGCACTCAATAGCATAATGACCTACCTTGCCACAACACCAACAATAATGTATGTTGTATCTTATTTTCTATGTAGGCCCTGCAGTTGGTTTGACTGTAGTCTTGACAAAAGGAAGAGGTGTAACAGCCATTTCCTGATTCCTTTCAGCATGGATTTGACTGAAGGTGAGTCTACTTCCTGGCTTGTGTGGCCTGTTCCTAATCCCATCAGCATCACATTTCTTTTCAGACATTGTGCTCTTAATTGCATCAGAAACAACCATATCAGGCAAGCTAACAGGCATACCCTTAGTCAGATTCTATTCTGATAGGTTCTGAAAATTGGCTATAACCAAATTTTTGAGAGGGGGGGGGGGGGTTGTAGCACCAAAAACAAATGGTTCATGATAGGCCATTTGAATTTCTTCATGGACAGCCTTAAAGACACTTACCCTACTATACCTTCCACAATGGTTGAGAACAATTTTTGTTCTACTTGTGGAAGCACCATTCATATAGTGACCATATATACTTTCCTGGTCATACCTTTTTGAAGGGAATACCACCCTCTTCAATGGGATAGGTGGCCTAGATGCCATAGGCACAACTGGAACTTTCCCTTTACCTTTGAGATAGGCAGGATTGTGTTACCCTAGAAGCCCAACCCCTTACCCTTCTGTGAGGAGAAGGAGTCTATCAAGGGCAATACTGTATTGGGCTGAGAGAAACTGACCACAATACCTTTCTACCTCTGGAGCTTTTCTTCAAGATCTCTAATGAGACTATTTTTGCTCTTGATAGTCTCCATCTGGATGTCTGACAGGGTTTTCAGTTGAATGAGTTCCCTTATTGTCTGATTAAGTATAGAAGCTTTTTCAGCAAGCTGAGAAGCAGTAGACTGAAGAGACAAAATCTCCTTAGCCTGCTTCTTAGTCAACTTCTTGCATTTCTTAAAGGCATCCAGAAGTTCACTATATTTGTCAATCAGTTTATTGACATCATCTTCTGAGCAAGAATCATCTTCACCATTAGATGAAGAGGCTTCTACATAGGGGCTTGTCTCATACCCAGACACAGAACTGGATAGGGAATGTACCTTACTTTTACCAGGCTGATCCTGACTGCCCTCTTCATCAGTCAATGCCATCAGCCCATGGCAGCTGTAGACATCTTTTTCATCATCATCCATCTCTGAGTCACTGTCCAATAGTTTCAAAGGGGCCTTGACTCCTATCATTGCAGCAGGATAGTCTTCATCTGCTGAAAAAATTTTCTGTTCAGCAGCAACATCAACTAGCCCAATATAGGCTTCCTCTTCTTCAGACTTTGATGATCATGAGTCTGTCCAGCTCTTCTCTTTCCTAGACACATGAGACTTTTCTTTCTTGCCCTTGTGCTTTTGGTGAGATTTCTTCTCACCATCCTCCCTTCTCTTCATAGGGCAATCAACAATGACATGCCCTGACTTACTGCAATAGTAACAAACAATATTAGAAGAATTCTATTTACTGGGTTCAGAGTCATACCTGTCCTCCTTGGAGGTTTTCTTCCAGTGATGAGCAGAGGTGGAGGGCCTGCTCTTTTAGTGCTTTTTCGTCATCAGCCTATGGAGCTGCCTAGAGAAAATAACAAAGTACTCATCAGACATGCTGCTGTCTGATGCCTATGATTCAGAGTAGTCTGAATCTGCTGGTCTTCTGGGAGGAGATGGGTCTTTCTCCTGCTTTTCCTTGTGGCTTCAGCTTTAAAAGACACTGACTTCTCTTTGGCTTGAGACTTGTAGTTGGTCTCTTCTCTTTCCTGACTATTAGTTGCATATCATAAGAGAGAAGTTTTCTAAATAAGGTATGAGGTGGAGTGACACCCAGCTTAGCCATTTCACTAATGACACATATCTTTGTGTCCCAATCTCTGGTGAGAGACCTGAGGAGCTTATCATTTAGCTCATAATCACTAAAGACCCGTCCATAGGTCCTTAGTTCGTTTACTATCCTGAAGAATTTTTCATAGCAGGTGGCTATGTTCTCTCCCTTGGACTGTCTGAAGGCCTCATACTGCTGTTTGAGCATAGACTTTCTATCATCCCTGACCTCCTCTGTGCCTTTAATGTAAATCACCAGAGTGTCCCACATATCCTTTGCAGTTGTGTAGTGAATCAGATTCTAAATGGTAGAATCATCAATTGCACTTACAATGACATTCTGAGCCCTCATATCCATGGTGGCAAGAATGACTTCATCCTTTATCATCTCATCATAAATCTTGGGTGTCTGGATATTTGCATCCAGGAAAGACACTTTCATGGGGATGAAAGGTCCTTCTTTAACAATTATAAAGATTTTTGGGTCAGCTGCTTCTATGAATAGCCTGACCCTCTCCTTACAGATGCCAAATCCCTCCTTCCTGCAGATAGGAAGCTTCATGGCACCCAACTCCTTATAGTTTACTCCTAAACCCATAAGGATAGTTTATAGCTATCTTGGAAGATCACTCAGATTTTTAGATCCTTTTTGAGCACCCTCCCTCTAATACCACTTGAAAGTCTTTATATTCAAGGAAGCTTATGTAACATCCCTCAAACAACTAGACCCCTAGGTCTTTGTTTTGTCATGACTAGATCATGACAAAACCATAAGAAGCTCTAGATCCAAGTGGGCAAGGCCCAAGGTAAAAATCACCTTGGTCTGCCTATAACACATCCTCATCATCAGACCTAAGGTCTGAATTTAGGGCTTCACCATGACCCTACCACAACACCCTTAACACCTTGGGTAGTCCATAGGGTCACTAAAGACCCATTGTGGGCAGTCAAAGTTGTTAAGTTGACCTAAGTCAACCCTAACACAAAAAGGGTCAAACTGACCTACACAGGATCAATTGACCTTCCCTTAGCCAAGTTGATCCCACCCATGCCCTCCTAACCCTAGATTGATGTCAATGGTTCACCAAGGGCCCATTGAGGTCAACTCTAGTGGCTAAGTTGACTTAAGTCAACTCAAACCCCAAGGTGGTCAAAGTGCCCTCAATAAGGGTTAAGTGACCTTCAAATTGCCAAGTGAACCCTACCCATCCCTACCTAGACCCTAGGAAAGGCCAATAGGACACCAAGGACCCATTGATTATTACACAAAAGATTAATTTGACAAAAGTCAACCCAAGGCTAGGTCAAGTCAAACTTAGCTCAAAAGGGCTAACCCAAGATCAAGCCCCTTGCCACTTGGGCTAACCACCTCCTAACCACTTTATGTTAGCTTATTGGGTTGCATTTAGGCTAGATCCATGACATAATTCGTCCATGAAGGGTAGGAGAGAGAAAACTACAAATTCCCCTTTAATGGAGGAGAGAGAAAGAGGAAGGAAGGAAGCCATTCATGGCTTAGGGGGGCCAAGGGCCACCTTTATTGGCTGGATTCAACTCCTCTTGGGAAGAGGAGGAGTTTCCTGCCATTTCCCGGCCACCACAAGAAAGGTTCCCCCCCCCCCCCGCCACTTGGCCGAAAGCTTCATTGAAGGCCATTAATAGCCATTAGTGCTAGGCCCTTCCCCTTCCCCAACTGATGCTTCTAAAAGCCTCACCATACAGAGGGGAGCAGTTTACACACCTTACCTGAATGAGCCGGAGCAGTTCACTGTATTGTTGTAGAAACCGAGCGGCGCCACCATCAGAAATGGCATCTCGATGATCAACCCGCCTCCAGGCCGCAAACAAGGTCCTCCCCTTCTTCTTCTTCTCCTATGGGTAGATCATAGGGATAATTTAGAATAAAAATCGGGCTCAATTGAGCCCGATCGAAGCTTTCATTTTCATGGGTTTTCCGTGAAAAATGAGTTCTCGGGTTCGCCGGAAAAGGTCCCTCCGGCGGCCGTGCCATCGCCAGTCGATGGCCCCCACCTCGACGAAGGTGGTGGAGGCGGTGTCCGTCCAGGGAGGTGGCCGGGTGGCCGGCAGTGGCGGCTAGAAGAAGCTCTAGGTCGGGTCAACCCTACCCGTCGGCTGGAGGAAGAAGATAAGTCGGGACCGTTGGATCTTGCATCAAGATCCGTGCAGGATCATTGTATTAATATTTTATTTAAATGAATTTTGTCACATACATTCAATCATATTGTAAATTAATTTAAAAATACTGAGAGGCTTCTACAGAGAAAGTTGTTAACATGAAATTTGTAGATCTGAGAGTCTACTTTATTTTAAATGTAATTTCAACTTATTTGGATAAGTGGTTTGAGCACAACACTCATTTTGGTGAGGGATAAACCTAAGGATAGATAGAGATTAAAATGTGTGCCCCCACTTCATCCCTTGTCCAAATGACCTGAAATTTGGACAGGAAGTCACCCTAACCTATACCTAGGTTCTGCCAAAAAATGAGAATTTTTGGGGATAATTTTTCTATAGTTTTTGAAATTATTTTATAATCATAGAGTAGATTAATTTAGGGACCTAAAGACATCCAAACCCTCCCAAATTTTTGTGAGTGGTCCTTGGGGTCACCATAAGGTTCTGTATAAGTTTTCACCTCATTTTGAGTTGATTTGGTTGGGAAATGAGTAGACCCTAGTTTTTCCCTAAAAGCGGTATTAATGTCAAAAGTGCACCTTGTGGATTTGGGTGGCCAAACCACCTCAACAGAGGCTGAAATTTGGGCCACTGGTTTGGCATGACTTTTAACACCCTCATATGGGTTACGGGATGGTTTGGAGAAGGATTGCCCTAGGAACCAAGTTCAAACCCTATGTTTGGACTTTGGGGGTTTGAGAATGGCATTGGGTCAAATGCCCTTGAATGGACTTGAAATTTAGTAGACAGGATACAAGGGTAGCTAAAGTCCTCTGGTAAAAATCTTGGAGGATTTTCAGATTGATAAACCCCTCAAAATCCTAACCCTAGTTTAGGGCACAACTGTTTTATATGTATGATAGGCCACCAAAACTTAATAAAAAGTTATGAAACTTGGGTAGTATGGTCATAGAATTTATTAGAACCTCTGATGAATTTATTGGTAATTTTAGAATAATATACTTAGTATCTCCTTTATAGTACATTGAATTGTCCCTGAAAATCTTTTGTTTATTATGATCACACTGTTAAATAGGATGTTATAAAAATTGGGCAGCGGGTATTTCAAGTCAATATACTCATATATGAATTTTATTACAATTTTTAGATGTATAATTTCAGTACTTTGTTCACAATCTTTTAGAAATACAATTATATTCAAAATTGGACTCAGAGCACTATGATTGGTTTAAAAATGTGAAACTTGATTAGTTGTGTTCCTAAGAAAATATACTCATGTGGGAATTTTATTGTAATTTATAGATAAGCAATTTCTGTATTTAGTTCATTAGTGTATCAATTTGGAATATTGTGCAATATTAAGTTTAGAGTTCACTACTCATTGAAAAATTATGAAACTTGATCTAGAGTGTTTATATGTCATTAAATACATGCTTGGATTTTCTCAGAATTTTGGAAGTATTTTAGCAATACTTGTCTCTTTAAAATGATTAATGTAGGTTATGATTTAAAATTAGGTTTAGAGGTCTAAACATTGCTGAAAAATTGGTAAACTTTGAGTTTACTGTTTAATAGCCATCTTGTATTTATCATAAATTTGTGGAGCATTTTGCATGCCTGAAAAAGGTACTTCATGATCAAACTAAGGTATTTGGATTCATTAGAAAATTAAATAAATTATCAAGTAATTAGGAAAATTATGAAATTCTTGATTTAGGCTAAACATGTCATGATAGACCCCCAATAATTATTATAGGGATTTTGGATGATAATTTGGGATAACTCCCATTATATACATCATATAGCTTAGGATGGTCTGCGTTTAGTGAAACTGCAGAAATCGTGTTAACATGGGGAATGGTCGTAGGGAGATGAGACTGTGTTTAGTGATATTGGTAAGTTGATTGGAATATACCATTGGAAGTTGGGAAGAGTTGGTTGTAGAGTTGTCTAAGTTTAGGTGGTACTCGGGATCGACGAAAGATCGTCTATCCTGTGAAGGGGGAGACAGGTCAAAACACATTAGGGTTAGAACAAGTGTTATATTAAAGGGATCGAGAATCGGGTATTAATCAATAATAATAAGTGCCTTGCGAAAGGGAGTTTTGGGCTTCAGCCCATCGTAGTTCCTAGTTCCCTTTGAGAGCCCTTCACGGGGTATGTCGGGGGCAGTCCTAGGCTAACCTAAACTATAGGCAAACTAAACTGTAAGAGTAACTTGCATAACAAGGGATTCTCTTTCACTCACCTCGATGTCTCGGGATGTTATGTTGGGTCACATGTGCAGTAGGCTTGGAGATTTGATGATGGGCAGGTTGGCCCGGGAGCATAGGCTCGGTTGTTATTTTTGAAGGACAAGATAGTCTGGGGAGCTTTGGCTCGGTTGCTGAGTGTGACAGACAGGATGGTCAGGGGAGCTTTAGATCGAAAGCTGATACATAAGGTTGTATGTGCATAAAGTATAAGGTGGTGGGTCTTCGGTATTGGAGGGTCGATGGACTGGCGATAATACGTCGACTCGACAAGTGTGGTTTAGTACTTCGCCAAATAAAGTCTGGTGCGCCAACCTGCAAGAGTACACAGGAGCTCCGCTTAGTGCACCAACATCGAGGCGTACGATAGGTCTGACTGGTAGTGCAATTACCGGTTTAGAGGTGTGTGAGGCCCAACCCACCGCTTCCGTTTTCCACTTCGGAGGTATCCTGGGAGGTTAGGCTCCAAAAAGGGGGAACTAAAGGTCTATGTACACAGAGTCGAGTGGGTGAGTTGCACTTGCATTTTCACATCATAGCATAATTTGCATGCCATACCATCATAATTGCATATAACTATGACACCTATTGTATAAAGTGGTATGAGACGCTTTATACAATAGGCCTTGCAACACGACCCCTTGGCTTATAAGTTCGTGTGAGCGTGCTTATAAGTTAAGGTTTTTTACTCTGTAGATATATACATGCTACTAGAAAACCGACACTCTATCGTATAAATTGGTATGAGACTTTTTATACGATAGGAGCCTTGCAGAAGATCCCTTAGTTTATGTGTTTTCATATAAGTTAAGGTTACATATTATATATTCAGTCTTTCATATTTTCTTTACTGTCACATGTACTCTTAGAATTGCTAGATTAGTTCCGCCGCCACCTGGTACTTTGTTATTCTCCACCTTCACTACCTCTCCTTTCCTCCTCCCCGCTCGGTGCCTAGGAGCCATGGGGGAAAAGGCGGGGGATGATACGACTTAGTCTTTTAGACTAACGGTTTTCGAACCACATAATTTTAGGGGACTGTGGAGCCCAGCATGGAGAGCAGTCCCGGAGGTTGGCACACTTGGAGATGAGACAGTCTAGCACCGGAGTTCAGACAGCTGGGACTTTGAGTCCCAATCGATAGTAGATGTTTTAGTTTTTGCTTCCGCGCTGAGTGATATGTCGTGAGGATGTTGATGTACCGAAAACGAGCCCTACTTTCAGTACTTTATTATTATTTCTGTGGACTCTCCCTTCATGGAGATTATTTACTATATATGTGATTTCTGTGGACTTGCCTTTTATTAATTAGCTACCGTTCTATGATCGATTTGGCTGGCAGGATTGGCGTTTTGTAGTGATGGCCTTACCTTGTGTGAAGGTGTCACCGCAAAGCGGCGGTTCTGGGCCTAATACCCCGGTGGTTTAAAAAGAAAAAAAATGGGGTCTTACAAGTGGTATCAGAGGAAACCTCAATCGAAAAAGTAGCAGTCCACAATCCCTAGGTCACCCCCTCATGAGTTTAGTTTCGGGACAAACTAAGCAGCGGAAGCAGTGGTGTGCCCATATGGGGGATCACATGTAAATTGTCCACTTTTTATTTAGGTTTGAGTCGATTACTTACAAATGACTTTTGTTATACAACCCCCAACACATCCTACACCACAGAATGGAGTCCAGCAGACTCCAAATGTTGCACCACCTCCCCCTGTCCCCACTCCGTTCCTATAGTATGAAATGGGGCAGACTCTGACAGCCATACTGGAGGCTTTCAGGGCCCAGCAGGTTCCCGCTCCGCAGCCAAACCTGGTGGCCAATTGGTTAAGTATCTTCTGAGGACTTTCTCCCCCGTCTTACTTGGGGATAGAGTCGGCTGTTCGGATGGAGGAGTGGCTAAACATCATGTATGAGATGCTGACTGGGATAAAGTGCCCTTGGGAGGAGAGGGTGACTTTGGTGGTCTCTTGCTGGGAGTCCCATGCCAAGAGATGGTCGAAGACATCGCTGGACACGACGTTTGCTGATAGAGAGGTTGAATAGATTGATTGGGAGGATTTCAGGGATGCACTGTTGGAGCATTTTGTTCCGCAGTCGGCCAGAGATGAGCTGTAAGACAGATTTCTATAGTTGAGGCAAGGCAATAAGATGGTGGTGGAGTACCACCGGGAGTTCAATCATCTGGCCCGGTTTGTGGATTCTTATCAGTTGGATGAGGCAGGATTCACCAAGAGGTTCTATAAGGGCCTGCGAGAGGATCTGAGTAAGTCTCTACTGTTCGTATCCGACGGGCCTATTCCACATATATTGGAGATGGCGAAGAGTATTGAGGCAGATTGGCACACCACTCGAGGCCGGAAGCAGCCAACTGAGGATTAGGGTCGGGGAGCCAGGAAAGATCAGCGATGGGGCCACTTTGCTGATGGGAGAGAGGGAGAAGAGCAGAGGACCAGCCTCATCAGGAGGTGAGACAGGAGCCGAGGGAGCCGGTGGTAATGGCTCCTCAACCTCTCCAGATGCGGGAGATGCAGAGACCCGTGGGTATGGAATATCCCCCGCCAGAGTGCTTCAACTGTCATCAGGTAGGGAATATCTGGAGAAACTTCCCCATGAAGGGGGCACCCCTATCAACACCACAGGTTTCCCCGCCTACTAAGTATTTTGGAGGCCGAGGACGTGGATACCAGGGCGAAGAATGCAGGCAAGAGAGGGAGCAAGTGTATGCATTGGATCTGGCTTAACCACGGAATCCGGAGCAAGTGATCATAGGTACGCTAGTAAATTTTAAGTTCTTTCTTAAATAATTAGACTCATGGATATAGAATTGACAAACTAGGAAAGAAAACCATAACTAGATTTCTACGATATTTAACTACCCCAGACATAATCTTCATAAGCGGCAAGCCCTCTTATACGCTCTTTTATACAAGTGCTTCGCACTCGTTCATGTTGGAGGCCTTTGTGGAAGGGTTAGAAGGTGTGGAGCGATTCACAGGCTTGATGATGAGGATAAGACTACCCGACGGATCGGAGCTGTTCACATCTTCCCACTACAACATAGAGGCAGAGATCGGCGGTGTTGGAGCACCCTATTACTAATTTGGGTAAGGATCACTATGTGATTAGGATGTTGTTTTGACCTTGCTGTATAGTCTGATAGGTCAATAGAATGAGTCTTAGGGTTAGTACTTAGGTTTTAAAGCTTCCCTCCAGACCTTCTAGAGCTCAGGATTCAAGTGCTGAGACAAAGACAATTTTCGTCGAGCTCAGGTCGACGAAACGTCGAACTCAGTTCGACGTTCTCTGAGCTCAGTTCTACAAGTCGTCAAACTCCGGTCGACGATCGTTGAGCTCAGATCGACGCTCTGTCTCTAGCTGTTTTCCAAGTCATTGAACTCAGGTCGACGATCGTAGAGCTCAGGTCGACGTTTTCTATCTCTAGTATAAATCCAATCTCTGAGCTCAGGTCGACGATAGCTGAGCTCAGATCGACGATTTTTTGAGAGGTCGATGTTTTCAGAATTCAAATTCACAACAGTTATGGAATTCATTCAGATTTATTTTCAGCATTTATGACAAAGGATTCTGTAGCCGTTTCAAGCAATCTGGAGCAAGTTTCAAGGAAGAATAATTGGAATGTTACTTAGGACTTTCCCCATGGACAGTTGTCAATTATGGAAGTCATTTATGACTGAGTAACGGTCATCTAAAGTCAGAATCCGATATACTCCTTAGAGAAGAATTTTCAAAAGGGTACACAGACAAGATTTGAAAAAGACATACAGAAGAGAGAACAAGAAATTCACTCATCAAGAATTCATCTTCTGAGAATAGATTCAGTAGACAAAAGCTTACAGAGTTACTGAGTCAGAATTCTTCAAGAACACAAGGAACATCATTGTGAAGGAGATCATCTACCTTTCTACTCCTTCAAGCTTCAAGTGTTCAAAAGCTTCAATATCAAGGACTCTAGACATCACACATTTTAGCATCTGCTGAAATCATCTATTGCTGGAGATCTGAAGCAACTAAAGGCCTATCACCCTAAGCAAAGCTCATCTTCCTGAACCATTACAAATCTAAGGGGGAGCTTTGACAACATCTTCCACTTGTCTTCCCTCAGATTGTTGACAGAGAAGAATAACTCAACTCATTTTCTTTTTCCTTTCTCTCCTGTAAAAGGGTTTCTCAAAACTCCCTTCAAAAGTTTTGTGGCTTGTTTCTGAGACCTTGTCAAAACTCAGGGGTGGCAAGACACCTTATCAAAAAATCTTGTTTTTATTTTTGAGCACCTTATCAAAAGCTCATTGGTGCCTAGGACACCTGATCAACTATTCCTACAGTGGATTCCTACCAAGGGTGGTAGAAGAGAGGATGTACCCGGGTTATTGGGGAACCACTATAGCTCCTTGTGTCATCTGGTTTGCTGTGCGTTTTGCTTTGTTGTGTGCTGTGTGTTTCTGTTTTCTTACTGCTTTAGTGTTTACTTTTCTGCTAGCATATTACACATATAAGTAAATCAAGTCTTCCACTGCTTTACAGTTTTAATTGTAAATTATTTTAAAATACTCTATTCACCCCCCCCCCCTCTAGAGTGAAGATAGATCTTACCCTCACTTTCAATTGGTATCAGAGGGAGGTTGGTTACTCAACAACTGAATCTTCAACAGATTGGTTGAATAGGCTAACACCTGAACCAAAAGATCCTTGATAAGATAAATCTTCTATAGAGGATAGTTATTACTTTTTGTATTATATTTATTTTCATACAAAACCATGGCACAGAACAAAGATTATACTAGCAACAGACCTCCAGTGTGCAACCTTTCTAAGTTTACACTTTCAAAGGCAAGGATTAGGCTTTACATGAATTCTATTGATGAGGACATTTTTAATTCTGTTTTGACAGTCTGTCCAAGACCCCTAGTAATCACAAGTACAAGTGCAGTTCCACCTTCTTCAGGAACAGATGCAGAAATAAAGAAATGGAAAGTTGCAGATACAAAGGCTATGAATATCCTTGCTCAGACTATGTCTGATGAGATATTCCAAAAGGTGGCTGAATACAGTTCATCAAAAGAGATATGGGACAAGTTATCTGAAATTGTCTCAGGATCTGCTGATGAAAGGAAGGATAGGAGATCCCATCTCATAAGCCAATATGAGAACTTAGAGAAAGGAGAAACTGAATCAGTGCCTAACATGTACAACAGGCTCAGCCTAATAGTCAGTGAATTAAAAACACTGGACAAGAAGATCTCTCTAACTGAACTAAATGACAAGATCCTAATGTGCTTTCCTAGCACTTGGGATTCAAAGATCTGGCCAATCAAGGATGCCAGAAGCCTAACTGAGATTACTACTGAAGCTTTGTTGGGCAAGCTCAAGTCTTATGAGCTGCTCTTCAAGAACATAGAGGAAGAACAAAAGGTTGCTTCTCCAGCTATCAGGAAGGAGATGACCATAGCATTTAAAGCTACTGAAGAACTGCCTGAAGACAAGGTCACAGGAAATGAAGAACTAATGAGCTTACTTGCCAAAAGATTCTATAAGATGGCCAGGAAAGATTTATGAAAGAGGTCATCACGAGGGCATGAGAAGCCATGGTATGACAAGTCAAATAATAAAGAAATAATCTGTTTTGGATGCAGGAAACCAGGCCATATTGTGCCTGACTGTCCAGAAAATTAGAATAAGGACAAGAAGGACAAGAAAGATAAGAGAAAAGACAAGGACTCCAAAGGAAATAATTACAACAAATCCTCCTCCAGCAAAAATAAACATACAAGGAAGGGATTTATAGCAGAAACCTGGAGTGAAACTGAAGAAGAATCAGAGGCTTCATCAAGCTCAAGTGATGATGAAGATGATGCTGAAGAAAAGGAATTCTGCATGATGGCTATCAATGCCTCCCAACAAAATTCTGATGCAGAACAAGAGTCAGAGTCTGAATCTAAAACTCAAACTGAAGAAGACCAGGTAATAGACTCCTTTGACTTTGATTCAGAGGACTTTAGATCTGAATTTAAGGCACTTTGTTTAGACCTGTTAAAGTCTAAGAAGGAGATTATCTCTCTCAGAAATCAATTGTCTGAACATAGCACCTTAAAATTATACAACCTCAAACTCTCTGAGGAGTAAGAATGTTGTAGGGAGGAGATAGCTTCACTGAAAAGTGAGCTATCCCAGGCAAAGAAGTTTAAAGAATCCCTTAATGGGAGAAGCATCAGACTGATGGACATCACAAGCATAGTGAACTCAAGATTAAACAGTACACTGGGCTTGGGTGCTTCATCCAGCCAACCTATAGTATTAACAACCCCAATTAAATTTATTTCTGATAAAGGAAAGGGTATTGTAGAGGTAGCTAGGAAGAATCCTGATTTACCTAAGGAAAACAAAGTGCAACAGAAAACGTCGAACAGAGGTCGACAGTCGTCGAACAGATCTCGGCGATCTCAGGCTGGATCGTCGAACTCAGATCGACGACTTATGAACTCTGAACTTTAGCATAATCGATCTTCGAATAGAGCTCGACGATCTAACCCAAGATCGTCGAACTCAGCTCGACAACCATCGAACGGAGCTCAGAGCTTTGAACATTCTTTCAGAGGTAAATCTAAAATCAATCCTAGAAGTCCCTCATCCCAAAGCTTCAACCCTTATACTGAATGGATAGTGCCTCCTAGGAGATACCATCCTGAAGGATATAAGAGTCAGCCGAGGATGTCTTTTATTTCTGAGTTTAAAGGTTATTAACCCAGACCCAAGGTAAACTGGGTCAAAAACATATAAATTGTTTATGTGCAGGTGAAGACCTATCCAGCAATGAACAAACAATGGTATCTGGATAGTGGGTGCTCAAAGCACATGACAGGGAGCAAGGAGAATCTCACATCCTTCAAAGCCAAACTTGGACCCAAAGTGATATTTGGTGATTCAAACTTTGGTCAAAGAAAAGGATATGGTGCTGTTCAGATTGGCTCAGTCACATTCAAGAAGGTGGCTTATGTGGAAGGACTGAAGCACAACCTAATCATCATCAGTCAACTTTGTGATGAAGGCTATCAAGTGATATTCAACAAATCCTTATGCAAGATCAAGTCAGAGGATAACACAACAGTGTTAACAGGTAAAAGGAAAGGTAACATTTATCTTGTAGATTTCCTTTCAACCAATATAGATATCTATTTATTTAATTTAGTTTGCAAACCAAATGATCTTTGGCATAAGAGACTAGGGCATATAAACCTTAGAACCATTGCTAGGCTATCCAAGGACAACCTTGTTAGAGGACTATCTTCTGGCCCCTACAAGAAGGAAGGACTTTGCAGGGCTTGTCAATTAGGCAAGCAAACCAAAAATTGTTTTAAGTCACTTAATAAGAGTGATTCACCTCGGATCTTGTATCTGTTACACATGGATCTTTTTGGACCCATTACAGTACAAAGCTTAGGAGGGAAATCTTGCACTTTAGTGATTGTAGATGACTTCTCTAGATTCACATGGGTATTCTTCCTGAGGAAGAAGTCTGATAACTTTAAGTGTTTGACAGATTTTCTCAAATGCATAAAGATTGAGTTCAATACTCACATTGCCCTGATAAGAAGTGATAATGGGACAGAGATTGATTCTCTTCTTATGCAAGAGTTCTGTCAAAGTGAAGGGATCAGGCATACTTTCTTAGCTCCTAGAACTCCTCAACAAAATGGGTAGCTGAAAGGAAAAATAGAACCCTAATTGAATCTGCTACTATATTGTTGACAGATGCTCACCTTCCTCTATCTTTTTGGGCAGAGGAAGTGAACACCTCCAACCATGTGTTGAACAGAAGTTTTATACATAAACTGAAGGGCAAGACTCCCTATGAATTGCTCAAAGGGAAGAAACCTAAAGTAGATTATTTCAAAATTTTTGGTTGCATTTGTTATATTCACAATAATGACAAGAAGTATTTAGCAAAATTTCAAGCTAAAGCTGATGAAGGAGTGTTTCTGGGATACTCCATGATCAGTAAAGCATATAGGGTTTATAACAAATCTTCTCTTAAAATTGAAGAATCTATTCATGTATCTTTTGATAAGACTAACATGTTTTATAAGGAGAAGTCTACTTCTACCATAGAACCCTTGCAGGTAAACTCTCTTTCAGAAAATTTGGACAGATTGCATATTGCAGAGAAGGATTCAGTATATTCACCTAACCAACATAAGGATGAAATCAGTGAAGATGAAAAAGATGTTCAACATCTTGGAGAGAACCATCTTGGAGAGCCAGTTATTATTCCACTAGAGGAAACAACAACATAGGTTGGTGAACAATCAACACCCCCTGTTGATTTAGTAACAATAAGAGATCATCCAATCTCCCAAGATATTGGAAACATCTCAGCTGGTGTGCAAACTAGAAATCAGGTCAACCAGAACCTGATGCACACTTGCTTTCTATCTCAAGTTGAGCCTCAATCCATTCAAGATGCAGAACAAGATCCACACTGGATCATTGCTATGCAAGCGGAACTACATCAATTTAAGAGAAACAAAGTTTGGGAGCTAGTACCAAGGCCTAAGGATCACTCAATTGTTGGAACAAAGTGGGTGTTCAGAAACAAGTTGGATGATCAAGGAGTTATTGTAAGAAACAAGGCAAGGCTAGTTGCTCAAGCTCACAAAGGATTCAAGGTCTACCAAATGGATGTGAAGAGTGTATTTCTCAATGGAGACATCAAAGAGGAAGTCTATGTTAGAGAACCTCCAGGTTTTATCTCTTCAACTTATCCTGACCATGTTTTCAAATTGCATAAAACATTATATGGTCTCAAGCAAGCTCCTAGAGCATGGTATGATACCTTAGCATGCTTTCTTCTAAAAAATTATTTTATAAGGGGTAGAGTAGACCAAACCCTTTTTATTAGAACCCATAAGTCCCATACCCTACTAGTACAAATATATGTAGATGATATCATATTTGGGTCTACTGATTCAAATTTGTGCAAAAGATTTTCCAATCTGATGCATTCTAAATTTGAAATGAGTAGCATGGGTGAGCTTTCCTTCTTTCTAGGATTGCAAGTCAAACAACATGCTGATGGCATATTTATTTCTCAAACCAAGTATGCAAAAGAACTGGTTAAGAAATTTGGTATGTCTGAGGCATCATGTATGAAAACACCAATGCCTATTAATGCTGTATTAGATGCTGATGAACATGGAAAACATGTTGATCAGACAACATATAGAGCAATGATTGGTTCTCTATTATACCTTACAACTAGTAGACCTGATATAATGTTTGCTACATGCATATGTGCTTGGTTAAGTAAGCCTTAGAGAGTCACACCTAACATTAGTTAAGAGGATTCCTAGGTATGTGAAAAGTTGTTCAAATCTAGGTCTCTGGTATCCAAAAGACTCAGGATTTGAATTAACAGGATTTTCAGATGCTGATTATGCTGGATGTAGAGTAGAAAGGAAAAGCACCAGTGGAACTTACTAGTTCCTTGGTGACAGACTTGTCTCCTGGTTCTGTAAGAAACAGACATCTGTGTCCACTTCAACTGCTGAAGCTGAATATATAGCAGCAGATAGTTGTTGCTCACAGATTTTGTGGATTCAAAACCAGCTCCTAGACTATGGCTACAACTTAGAAGGGTCAAAAATATTTTGTGATAACACTAGTGTTATTTCTATAGCACAAAATCCAGTCCTCCATAGTAGGACAAAACATATAGAGATTAGACATCACTTTCTAAGTGATAATGTTGAGAAAAACAAAATTGAACTTCAGTATATCCCAACTGATTTGCAAAGGGGAGATATTTTCACCAAACCTTTGGATGAAAAGAAATATGACTTCTTCCTAAATCAGTTAGGAATGTTAGATGAAGGAAGTTTAAAATAAAACCCAAAATTTTAAAACTCTAAAAACAGACCAAGACTAGGCTAAAAACTTGTATTTTCCTGTGTCTGTAGGGTTTTTTAGTCTCTGAACTGCGCTCGACGTTTTTCCCAAAAAGCATCGAACGGAGATTGACGCTTTCCAATAGAGTCGACCGGAGTTCAGCGTTTTCCAAATAATGCTAGGCTATCTTCTTCTGGTCAGCGATCGGAGATCGGAGATCGACGCTCTCCAATATCGTCGAATGGAGATCGACGTTATTGAAGACTCTTCAGATTCCATTAGAAGCCCAGATCGTCGAACGGAGTTTAACGATCTTTCCTTTCCGGCGTCGAAACCTAATATAAAATAATTCTTTCGGCCGTCGTTCTTCTTTTGCGCTTTCATACTCTCTGCAAACATTTTCTTTCCCTCCAAACTTCTCCACACTTGGTCGTGTTTGTTCATCTTTGCAGGTACATAATGGGTGTGTCTGTTGCCGCCCTCACCAAGATGAAGTTCGACACAGGGTTTGATATCAACATGGACTCCTTTGATGGAAGCGATCAAATCTTCAAAGATATTTTGGACCTATTCAAAGAACAGCAGCTATTGCAAATAATGACAACTAGGATGAAGAATGTTGCTGATGAAATCAAAGAATGGGTATATACAACGCAAAATCTGGATCAGAATACATTGGTTGGTACTATAGCCGGGTCTCAGGTTCCCTTAACACCTGCTCTCCTGACGGAAGTCTTTCAATTGAGTTCTGGAAATGATTCTATTGAGTTATCTGGAGAAGAATCTGTAAATATGTTAGATAGATTGAGACATTCTGCCGCTAACCCTAGCAAATTGCTGAAAAAGAACTTATCTATTGAGTATAGATTTCTTGCTGATGTTGTGGGGATAGTGCTGTTGGCAAAGCACTCAACACATGATACCATCTCTAGGTATCAGTTCTGCTTGATGGGAGAACTTGTGAATAAGAAACATTTGAACTGGGGAGAGCTCTTCTTTGACTTGATTAAGAAGAAGTGAACAAAAGATTGGTAAACTTTGGGAGGATAATTGGGTTATTCCTGAACTCCAGGTGCCCTGAACTGTTGGCATCAAGTGGAATGCACATCAATGCATCAAAGAGGCTGACCTGTACCCTGTTTGGGAAATGGGACAGGAAGATAGTCAAGGCAACCAGGACTACTACTGCTTCAGGCACAAGGACTCTTGCAGTCTCTTCCCCTCAGACCCCTACCCTCATTGAAGCATTGCTTGGCTCCTCCTCTTCTCAACCTTCTCCAGTTCTTCCCTCAACCATTCCCTCATCCACTATAACCATCTCTACCTCCATCTCTACCTCATCAATCTCCACTTCAATCTCCTCCCCCATCACCATTTCATCCCCTCTGTCCACTCCCTCACCTCCTCCATCCACTACCACAGAACAACAATTCCACCCTCTTCATTATTATCCACCTCTTGACATTCCATCTTTCAACCTTATGGAAGATTCCTTCATGAATGATTCCCCCTCCTCACCTACTGAGCTTCCCTCCACTTCCTCATACCAACAACTACTCCATTATATTCTCTCCCAACCACTTCACCCCATCCATCTCCACACCCATAACCTCTATCTCAGCCATCCCCATATCTCAACCAACCATCCTACCATCCCCATCCATAACTCCTGCAGCCCATCCATCACCAGCCACAGTCAATTCTTCCTCCACCTCTCCTCAAGTTCCACTTGAGCAAGTGGATCTCTCAGCACTGGCAGATAAGCTCTATGGGATACTGGCTCCCAAGCTAGTAGACCTGCTGGAGACCTCCATGGCTCCACTCCTGCAGCCCATAAAGGAGTTATCTAATAGGCTCTCCTCTCTATGTACTCCACAGGCAATCCATTCTATGGGGTACCTTGATCCAGTTCTCACTGAATCAAGGCAGGGGGAGATACCCTATGAAGTTGTGGTAGTGCCTGCTATTTCAGAGGAATTGCTGCCAGAAATTACTGCTGATGCTTCAGCTCCAGCTCTAGTACCAGTACTAATAGTTGACCTCAGGTCACTGTTATCTGTTTTTGAATTTCTTCACCTCAGCTGCTTACCAGCTCAAGGAGTTGAAGACTTTACTAAGGCCATTGCGCCTGTTGTTGTCTGTTATCCCAGCCTAATTACTTCTTATATCAGTTCTCTTAAGGCTGAGGAAGTTATTGTTTCTATTTGTGCTGCTGCTGCTGCTGTTGAAGTTATTGAATCTGCAGATATTGATATATTGATTGTTGTTCCAGTTGATGCTGCTGCTGCTGATGAACTTGATGTTTACTTAGATGAACCTGTTATTTCTGAGGTTCCTGCTGCTCCTGCTGCTCCAAAAGTTCTTGTCTCTGCTCCTGCTGCTACTCCAATAGTTTCTGCTCCTGCTGCTGCTCCTGAGAAGTCAAAACAAAGAGAAGAGTACATCAAAAGTATTGATGATCTATATGACAGACCCCAGAGTTCAGATAGTGATCAATTCAACACTGACTCTGATGATTCTTCTGGCACCATTGCCAAGAAAAGGAAAGCAAGAAGTAAGGCTATGATGAGAGTACCTCATGCAAAATCCAAAGACAACAATGATATACCCTATTACATTCTTCATGATTGCCAAATAACTGAACCTTGGATGCAGTACTCTAAGAACCAGCTTAAGGCCATGAGAAAAAGGAGAAAGCTTGACAAGTATGAAAAAGGATCATCTCAATTTCCTCCTCCTCCTCCTCCAGATTCAGGATCTGGTGGAGGCTCAGCTTCTCAGTCATCTGCTACAAAGCATAGCTCCTCTCAACCTTCACAGAGATATCAACCTAGAGGACAACATCATAGAGGTTATCAGTCTAGAAGAGGCCAGCATAGAGGAAGACAAAGAGATTACAGAACTTACTCCAGAAAACAAAGGGAAGGACAAGGCCCTACTGACTCTACATCAGGTCCTTTCCCATACAAGCTCAGAGATACAGTTGTCACCAGGGCTCCTCCTACATATTCAGAGTCAATCAACAGATATGAACCCCAGTACCATTTGAGGACCCTGAGAACAATCCTTTATTATGGACAGCTAGAATGAAAGAACTTGCTGCATTAGATCAGATTAAGAAGGCTAAAGAGCAAGGCAAAGATACTTCCAACATCACAACTTTGTCAGAACATAGAAAGAAAGAATTAGAGAGATATGCTTCAAGAAAATTCTTTGATCCAGAAGACTATATGAAGGTGCATCCTGAGGCTGTAGTTCCAAGGCCAAGATCTCAAACCTCCTTAGGTGTAGAAGATGATAGAAGATCCAAGAAGGAAGCCCTAAATCCCAACGGAGAAATTCTTTTAAAAAAGGGAAATGAGTAACTTGTGTAAGCTGATACTCATATTTATCTTCTGACTGATTCTGTGACTCTTGTTGTATTTCTGCAATGCTCAACATATGTTATCTGCATTGTTGTTTTTGTTTTTTTGTTTAAATCTGATGTATGTTTGTTATTTCACATTCTGTCATGTAAATAGTAATCCTAACTAAAAAAGGGGGAGATTGTTGGAACACCCTATTACTAATTTGGGTAAGGATCACTATGTGATTAGAATGTTGTTTTGACCTTGCTATATAGTCTGATAGGTCAATTAGAATGAGTCTTAAGGTTAGTACTTAGGTTTTAAAGCTGCCCTCCAGACCTTCTAAAGATCAGGATTCAAGTACTGAGACAAAGACAATTTTCGTCAAGCTCAGGTCGACGAAACATCGAACTCAGTTCGACGTTCTCTGAGCTCAGTTCTACAAGTCGTCGAACTCCGGTCGACGATCGTTGAGCTCATATCGACGCTCTGTCTCTAGCTATTTTCAAAGTCGCTGAGATCAGGTCGACGATCGTAGAGCTCACGTCGACGTTTTCTGTCTCTAGTTTAAATCCAATCTCTGAGCTCAGGTCGAAGATAGCTGATCTCAGATCGACAATTTTCTGAGAGGTCGACGTTTTCAGAATTCAAATTCAGGATAGTTATGGAATTCATTCGGATTTTTTTCAGCATTTATGACAAAGGATTCTGTAGCCGTTTCAAGCAATCTGGAGCAAGTTTCAAGGAAGAATAATTGGAATGTTACTTAGGACTTTCCCCAAGGACAGTTGTCAATTATGGAAGTCATTTATGACTGAGTAACGACCATCTAAAGTCAGAATCTGATATACTCCTTAGAGAAGAATTTTCAAAAGTGTACACAGACAAGATTTGAAAAAGACATATAGAAGAGAGAACAAGAAATTCACTCATCAAGAATTCAACTTCTGAGAATAGATTCAGTAGACAAAAGCTTACAGAATTACTGAGTCAGAATTCTTCAAGAACACAAGGAACATCATTGTGAAAGAGAACATCTGCCTTTCTACTCCTTCAAGCTTCAAGTGTTCAAAAGCTTCAATATCAAGAACTCAAGACATCACACATTTTAGCATCTGCTGAAATCATCTATTGTTGGAGATAAGAAGCAACTGAAGGCCTATCACCCTAAGCAAAGCTCACCTTCATCAACCCTTACAGATCTCAGGGGGAGCTTTGACAACATCTTCCACTTGTCGTCTCTCAGATTATTGACAGAGAAGAACAACTCAACTCAATTTCTTTTTTCCTTTCTCTCCTATAAAAGGGTTTCTCAAAACTCCCTTCAAAAGTTTTGTGGCTGGTTTCTCAGACCTTGTCAAAACTAAGTGGTGGCAAGACACCTTATCAAAAAATCTAGTTTTGGTTTTTGTGCACCTTATCAAAAGCTCATTGGTGCCCAGGACACCTGATCAACTATTCCTGCAGTGGATTCCTACCTAGGGTGGTAGAAGAGTGGATGTACCCAGGTTGTTGGGGAACAATTATAGCTCCTTGTGTCATCTGGTTTGCTGTTCTTTTTGCTTTGTTGTGTGCTGTGTGTTTCTATTTTCTTACTACTTTAGTGTTTACTTTTCTGCTAGCACATTACACATATAAGTAAATCAAGTCTTCCACTGCTTTAAATTTTTAATTGTAAATTATTTTAAAATACTCTATTACCCCCCCCCCCCCCCCCTCTAGAGTGAAGATAGATCTTACCCTCACTTTCAGGCGGGAAGGCATTCGAAGCACCAACAACGATCCTAAGGATGTCAGCCTATGATTTGATCCTTGGCATGACATGGTTGCATTGGAACCAAGTCCCAGATTGACTGCCTGTCAAAGAGGATCATGTGAGACATGGGGATTCCCACATCATCATCGAAGGTATTAGACCTATTTTCCCTCTCTTGCTATCATCCGTGCAGGCCGTCAAGGCCCACTTGCAGGCGGAAGTCTATGAAGTGCTGTTTGAAATGGATGAGGCCAAGGATTCCATCTCTGGTATCCCGGTGGTGCGGGATTTTGCTGACGTATTCCCCTAGAAGTTGTCAGGACAACCCCCGCACCAGGAGCAGGATTTTTAGATACAGCTGGTGCCTGGGGCTAAGCCGGCATCTAGAGCTCCTTACCGGATGGCCTCGAAGGAGTTGACAGAGTTTCGAAGCCAGCTGTAGGAGCTAGTGGAAGCCGGATTTGTCCGGCCGAGCTCTTCACCATGGGGAGCCCCGGTGCTGTTCGTCAAGAAAAAGGACGGGACACTCAGATTATGCATCGACTACCGAGCACTGAACAGACTGACAGTTCGGAATACCTATCCACTGCCAAGGATAGATGAGTTGTTCGATCAACTAGAGGGGGCACATTTCTTTTCGAAACTGGATTTGAGGTCGGGCTACTATCAGCTGCGGATTCAGGAGGAGGACATTCCGAAGACTGCCTTAAGTAGCAGATATGGGTTATTCAAGTTTACCGTGATGCCCTTTGGGCTCAAGAATGCACCATCGGTGTTCATGAGCCTCATGAACCGGGTGTTTGATGCTTATTTGGATGTGTTCATCATCGTATTTATTGACGAAATCCTCATCTACTCGAGGACAGAGTAAGAGCACACACGACATCTGATACTGACTCTAGAGAGACTACGAGAGCACCACCTTTTTGCGATGTTCAGTAAATGCCATTTCTGGTTGAAGTAGGTGGCCTTCCTAGGCCATATTATTAGTGGAGCTGGGTTGGCAGTGGACCCGAACAAGATTCAGGCAGTTCAGGATTGGCCACAGTTGAAGGCGGCAAAAAACGTACATAGTTTTCTGGGACTTCCCAGATATTACTAGAAGTTCGTGGAGGGATTCTCTTGAATTGCCCTCCCACTCACATCTTTTACAAGGAAGGAAGTGCCCTTTACCTCGACCCCGTAGTGCGAGACGGCTTTCCAGGAGCTAAAGGATCGACTCACCTCGGCTCTTATACTTGCCCTTCCTTTGGGGAGAGATGGATTCCAGGTCTACACTGACGCTTCCTACCAGGGCATGGGTGCGGTGCTGATGCAGAAGGGCCACGAAATTGCTTATGCTTCCCTCTAGTTGAAGAAGCATGAAAAGAATTACCCTGTTCATGACTTAGAGATAGGAGCGGTCGTTTTTGCTCTGAAGGTCTAGCGAATTTACCTATATGACATCCACTGCGACATATACTCTGATCACAAAAACCTGAAGTATGTGGACATGCAAAAAGAGCTAAACATCAGGCAGAGGCAATGGGTGGATTTTTAGCAGATTACCAGTACAAGATGCATTACCACCCAGGGAAGGCGAACGTGGTAGCCGATGCGTTGAGTCGGAGAGCCGCCACCTCTGGAGCGGAGCCCCAAATTATGTCTATGGAGCTGGTACAGAGATTGGAAGATATGCACATCACGCTGGTGTCATCTGAGGACCCCGAGCTTTATGAGGAGTATTTAGCCGCGATGAGCGCCATAGATTACATTCGAGACCGAGTCAGGGATGGGCAGAGGCAGGATGCCAAGCTGGAGCCGATATTCCGGGCCTAAGAGGTAGGTACTGCGAGAGATTACACACTGAGGGATGGCCTAGTGTGCTTCAGAGGACGGGCTTGTATACTAGAGGGAGGCCAGGTCCGGGAGGATATCATGACGGAGGCCCACTACAGTTGGTATTCGGTACAACTGAGAGTTATGAAGATGACTGCGGATATGAAGAAGACCATGTACTGGCCAGGAATGAAGAAGGATATCACCTACTTCGTGACCCACTACGAGACATATCAGCTGGTGAAGGCAGAGTGCAGAAACCCCGCAGGATTGTTACAACCACTACCAGTGCCGGAGTGGAAATTCGAGGATATCGCAATGGACTTCATACATGGGCTTCCCCGATCGTGGATGGGAAACGATTCGATCTAGGTAATCGTAAAACAGCTGACGAAGGTAGCCAGATTTATCCCGATCAGGAAGGATGACTCAGTTGGTGTGCTAGTTCAGAAATTCGTGGAGCAGTTCATCCATTATCATGGCGTACTTAGGACGATCGTATCGGATCGGGATGGATGGTTTACGTCCAGGGAGTGGAGATTTGTGCAGACTTACTTGGGCACTCGGCTGACATTCAGTATAGCTTTTCATCCCAAGACTGATGGGCAGACGGTACGCACCAATCAGACCTTGGAAGATCTACAGTGACTATGCATTCTTGATTGCGGAGAGCTTTGGGAGAAGCTGTTTCCACTGGTCGAGTTCTCGTATAATAATAGCTACCAGTCCAGCATAGGGATGGCTTCTTATGAGGCCCTATACAGATGAAGGTGTAGGACTCCGCTGTCATGGGTACAGGACGAGGATCCGAAGGTTTTGGGCTCAGAGTTTGTTGACGACACCGAGGCTCAGGTGTGGATGATACGGGAAAGATGTTAGAGGCACAAAATATAAAGGATAAGTATTACGATGCTAGACATCATTAGGTGGAGTTACAGGTGGGGGAACGGGTATTCTTGAAGATCTGAACAATGCATGGAGTTTCATGGGTGCGCGGTCGGAGGAAGAAGCTCAACCCGAGATATATGGGTCCATATAGGATCCTGGAGCGAATCGATCCCTTAGCATACAGGCTGGAGCTGCCACCAGAGCTGGCGGGTTTGCACGATGTGTTTTACGTATCTTCTCTTAGGAGGGCTCTAATATGCCCGGAGCAGCAGATTACGACCACGGATGGGTCGGTAGCATCTTATCGGTCAGTTTACCTAGAGCCGGTCTGGATTGACGATAAGGGGATACGAGTTTTGCGCCGCAAGAAGGTCCCACTAGTCAAGGTCCTGTGGAGGAATCATGGGCGAGAGGAGAACATATGGGAGCCATAGGATTTGATGCAACAAAGGTACCCGGAGCTTTTCATTCAGGTATTCCTCACCATCTCTCGGGATGTTATAATTTAGTTACATACTTGAAACCCCGTAGGCCTAACTAGAATTTTGGGGATGAATTTTTTTTGTTTATATATTGGGATTTGTAACATCCCTCAAACAACTAGACCCCTAGGTCTTTGTTTTATCATGACTAGGTCATGACAAAACCATCAAAAGCTCTAGATCCAAGTGGGCAAGGCCCAAGGTAAAAATCACCTTGGTCTGCCTATAACACATCCTCAACATCAGACCTAAGGTCTGACTTTAGGGTTTCACCATGACCCCATGACCCTACCACAACACCCTTAACACCTTTGGTAGTCCATAGGGTCACTAAGGACCCATTGTGGGTAGTCAAAGTGGTTAAGTTGGCCTAAGTCAACCCTAACCCTAAAACGGTCAAACTGACCTACATAGGGTCAATTGACCTTCCATTAGCCAAGTGGACCCCACCCATGCCCTCCTAACCCTAGAGTGAGGTCAATGGGTCACCAAGGGCCCATTGGGGTCAACCCTAGTGGCTAAGTTGACCTAAATAAACTCAAACCCCAAAGTGGTCAAAGTGCCCTTAATAAAAGTCAGGTGACCTTCAAAGTTTCAAGTCAACCCTACCCATCCCTACCTAGATCCTAGGAGAGGCCAATAGGCCACCAAGGACCCATTGATGGTGACATAAAAGCTCAATTTGACCAAAGTCAACTCGGGGCTAGGTCAAGTGAAACTTAGCTCAAAAGGGCTAACCCAAGCTCAAGCCCCTAGCCACTTTGGCTAACCACCTCCTAACCACTTTATGTTAGCTTAGTGGGTTGTAATTAGGCTAGATCCATGACATAATTCAGCCATGAAGGGCAGGAGAGAGAAAACTCCAATTTCCCCTTTAATGAAGGAGAGAGAAAGAGGAAGGAAGGAAGCCATTCATGGCTTAGGGAGGCCAAGGGCCACCTTTATTGGCTGGATTCAACTCCTCTGGGGAAGAGGAGAAGTTTCCATCCGTTTCCCGACCATCACAAGGCAGGTTCACCCCCCCCCCCCACCACTTGGCCTATGACCATTAGTGCTAGGCCCTTCCCCTTCCCCAACTGATGTTTCTAAAAGCCTCATGTTGGTACCCTAGATGTGATTTGGCTTATGTAATCCCTTTCCAGCCCCTCGTGATCCATATAAAGATATATGATCATGTTTAGTCTTTGTTTAGTCTCCCTAGGGCAGTATATAACTGACCTAGAGCTTAGGTTAGAAGTTCTAGATGTTTTTGTAGTTAAGGCTTTTCCGTTCGACTATCGTCGAACAAGGCCTCGCGATCGTCGATCATTGATCGACGATAGCAGGGCTATTGAATCGTTGAAGTCAAGACAATTATCGTCGACCGTTGGTCGACGATCTCAGAGCTAGCTTACTACGCTCTGAAGGTTGGTCGACGATCTGTCATCAACAGATCGACGATCGTGTTCTAGCTTCACGATTTCTGTCTCGACAGATCTTTGTCTTAATCGTCGACATCATTGTTGGTCGACGATATCTATCTCGACAGATCTCTGCCTTAGTCGTCGACATCATGAGATGTTCGACGATTTCTGTGCCATCAGACTTTCTGCTTTAGTCGACGATATCTGTTTGCTGGTCGACGATCTATTAGCTGGTCGACGATCTATTAGCTGGTCGACGATCTATTTTCTGTTCGACGATTTCTGGTCGACGATTTCTGATCCGACAGATTCCTGCTATTGGTCGACGATTTGTTAACAGGTCGACGATCTTCGAACTCCTGTTCGACGATTTCTGTCTGCTTTTATCTATTTGTATTTATGCTATTCCTTGGTTTATTTCCAAGTGTGTTAGCTTGTGGTTAGAAAGATTCTCTGAAGTTATTTGTTGCTAAAATTATGGCTTAAATTCAAAATGAATTATTTACAAATTCTGTCAAACATAAATTACGGGATTCAGTATTCTTGATAAAGCATTTTGTCCTATTATACAAATTACGTTGACTTTATCTTTCCAGCCTGTTTTCTAGCCGTTGGTACTATGTACTATTTCCAAGAACGGCACGTCTTTATGCTGAGATTTCTTTCCCGCTTATTTTATTCCTTATTGGGACTGACAGAAAGTTAATAGGCCATTCTATTCCTATTGCTATATTCTATTTTGAGATAATCTGTTGCAGGGCTCGAGAATTCAAATCAATAGAGCCGTTCCAAAGGAAAACGTGAAGACACATTTAAAAGAGATTTCTGCTCTAAGAAAAGTTACAGTAACAGACACAGAGAAAGATTATTCATCCGCTCAAGCATCATCAAGAGCACCTCTTCACAATCTCACAACAAGAAGAAGAAAAGTTTTCCTGAAGCAAAAGCCCAGAGCAATCATCTTACATTCTCAAGTCTCCTGAGCAATTTGCTTAGAGTTTTTTTCAAAGACTTCAGAAAAGGCTCAAGATCTGCTTCAAGTGCTCCAGAATCTTAAGACCTGATAAAAATCAGTCTTCAGATTTCTGAGGATTTAGTTTCAGTTTATCTGAAACTCCTTCATCCTGAAGCAAAGGCTTTCCCTGGACTTCCACTGAGCCAGGGGGAGACTTTGATTCTTTAGAGAATCCACAAATCTTCTCTAATCTGTATTTAAAATAGAGAAGATAATCTAACCCTCTCAACCCCTTTGTAAAAAGAGTTTGTTCACATCTCTTCAAAAGTGAACGTTGGTGACAGGGCACCTTATCAACAACCTGTGGTTGAGCATCCTTATCAAAAGCTCAAAGGGTCTGTTTGATCTACCTGAATCAGATCATTGGTGGCAGGGCACCTTAGCAAAAACCTGTAGTGGATTCCTACCAGGGTGGTAGAAGAGTGGATGTACCTATTTAAAGGGAACCACTATATATCCTGTGTCCATCTGGTTAGCTTGCTTATTCATTTTATTCTGTGGCTGTGATAGAACTACCTAGGGTTGCTAGTTGCTGTGATAGACTTGTAGTTAACTGAAATTTCAGTCAACTTCTTCACTTGTGCACTTCACTGTGTTAGGCTCTTAGGGTTCAAGTATCAGATTTTTTATTCCGCAAATAAACTCCAAGGGAGCTGACTAAGTGTTCATAAAATTTTGAATACTCTATTCACCCCCCCTCTAGAGTAATTTACAACTTATCCCCTCACTTTCAATTGGTATCAGAGGGAGGTTTGGCTGTTCATACAGGCTAACACCTGAGTTAAAAGATCCTGTGATAAGTTGTTTCCTGATACCATTCACAAACACTTTCACACATGGCCCAGTCTAAGGATTATTCAAGCACTAGACCTCCTGTATGCAACTTGTCCAAGTTTGGCATATGGAAGGCCAGGATAAGACTATACATGAATTCTATTGATGAAGATATTTTTTCTTCTATTTTGACAGGACCACCTGCTAGGCCTGCTGCTGCTTCCACTTCTGCTGACCTCAGTGCTGTGCCACCACCTGACTACAATGAAACTTACAAGAAGGCAAAAGCAGCTGATGCTAAAGCAATGAATATCCTAGCTCAGACAATGTCTGATGAGATATTCCAGAAGCTGGCTGAATGCACCTCAGCCAAAGCTATGTGGGATTCCCTCAACCACATAGTTGCTGGCTCAGCTGATGAGAGGAAGGACAGGAGATCTAATCTCACCTCTCAGTATGAAAACTTCAAGAAGGATGATGCTGAAGACATAGACACCATGTACACAAGACTCAGTTCAATAATAAGTGAACTGAGGTCTTTAGACAAGGAGATAACCTTGTCAGAAGTCAATGACAAGATCCTGATGTGCCTTCCCATCTCTTGGGACTCAAGGATATGGCCCATCAAGGATGGAAGAAACACTGTGGAACTCTCCACAGAAGCTCTGTTGGGAAAGCTCAGGTCATATGAGCAAACCTTAAAGAGTAGAGCTGCTGTAACTGAAGTGAAGACTCCTACTCCTACAAAGAAAGAGCATTCTCTAGCTCTTAAGGCTGCTGAGACTTCTGAAGGAAGTCAATCAAATGAGGAGTTACTGGCACTCATTGCCAAGAGATTCTTCAACATGGGAAGAAGAGACCTCAGAAAGAAGTTCTCCAAGCATGAGGACAAGCCAAGGTATGACAAGACTCCATCTAAAGAAATCATTTGTTATGTATGCAGCAAGCCTGGACACATTGCCCCAGATTGTCCAGAGAAGAAGTATAAGGAGAAGAAACATGAGAAAGAATACAGGAAGCACCACTCCAAGTCCTCATCACACAAATACAAGAAGAAGGACAAGGGATTTGTGGCTGCTACCTGGAGTGAAACAGAAGAGGATACCTGCTCCTCGAGCTCCAGTGATTCAGAAGAAGAAGAAGAGAAGAAAGCCAAAGAGGTCTGCCTCATGGCCATTGATGCCTGTAGCTCTCTGTCAGCTGCAGAGAATTCTGAAGAAGAAGGAGACAATGAAGAAGATTTCTTTATGGAGGACCAGGTAATCGACTCATTTGATTTCTCATCTCCTGAGTTCAAACTAAAATTTAAAACTCTATGTTTAGATTTACTATTATCTGAAAAGGAAATTAAGTCACTTAGATTAAAAATAATGGAACTAGACATGGAAGGTGTTGAAATAATCAGATTAGAAAAGGAATTAGAGAGCTCAAAAGAAGAAGTAACATTCCTAAAGTTAGAACTAGCTAAATCTAAGAGGTTAGAAGAATAATTAAATGGCAGAAGCCTTAAACTATCTGAAATAACCTGTATAGCAAACACTAGGGTTGGTAATGATAAACTAGGCTTAGGTGCTACCCCTAGTGAACCCATCCTCCTCACAAAGGAGAGATTTAGCACTCCAGTAAAATTTGTTTCTGAATCAGGAATAAAGAATACTGAGGAAATTGAAAAATGCAAGAAAATTCAGAATAAGATTAAGAAAGAGAATAGGAAAAAAAAATTTCTAGCTTTACAAAAATCGTCGAACATTAATCGACGATCGTCAAACCAATCGTTGAACGACTATCGACGATCGCTGAACACCTACACTGAGTATAATAGCTTTGGTGCAGGAGGTCGACGATCTCATCTTGAGTCGTCGACCAGTGATCGACGATCGTTGAATCCAGAATATAGCTATACTGGAAATGATCGACGATATGGCTTGCGATCGTCGACCATCGATCGACGATCTGGACTTAAGCCGGAAAATCATTTTCAAACTTCCAGAACTTCAAATCCAAATCACCACCCCAGGCTGTTTAATCCTTCAACTGAATGGATTATCCCACCTAGGAGATCACACCCTTTAGGATATAAATCAAAGCCTGCAAAATCTTTTATATCTAGTTTTTCTTTTGTGAAGAATACTGGACCCAAGGTAACCTGGGTCCACAATGTGTAACTGCTCTTTCTGCAGGTGAAGACCTATCCAGTCATACATGACAAATGGTATCTGGATAGTGGATGCTCAAAGCATATGACAGGAAAGAAGAAGAACCTGTCAGGTTTCAAAGCCAAGCTGGGACCAAAAGTTGTATTTGGGGATTCCAGCTGTGGACAGACTGAAGGGTATGGCAGCTTCACCATAGGAGCTGTAACCTTCAAGAAGGTAGCTTATGTCTCAGGACTAAAGCACAACCTAATCTCTGTAAGTCAAATGTGTGATGCTGGGTACAAGGTATGGTTTACTGACACTGCTTGCAATATTTCTTTAAATAATACTGTGGTGTTAGTAGGTATTAGAATTGGAAATGTTTATGTTGTAGATTTTAATTCCTCCAAATCTGAAATATGCTTATTTAATGAAGTAACCAGTAATAATACCCTTTGGCATAAGAGACTTAGTCATGTAAATCTGAAAAACATTTCTAGGTTGGCTAAATACAATCTTGTAAGAGGATTACCTTCTTGCCCCTACAAGAAGGAAGGCCTTTGCAAAGCTTGTCAACTAGGAAAGCAAACAAGAAATAGCTTTAAATCAGTTAATAAAAGTGATTCTCCCAGGATTCTGTACTTGCTACATTTGGACTTATTTGGTCCTATTGCTGTGCAGAGTCTTGGAGGAAAGTCTTACACTTTAGTAATTGTAGATGACTTCTCCAGGTTCACTTGGGTATTCTTCTTGAGAACTAAGGCTGATAACTTCAAGGTTCTTACAGACTTTCTAAAGTGTATACAGAGTGAGTATTCTACTCAGATTGCCTTGATCAGAAGTGATCATGGTACTGAGTTTGAGTCTCTTCTTATGCAAGAATTCTGTGAGAAGGAAGGTATCAAACATAGCTTCTCTGCTCCTAGAACTCCTCAACAAAATGGGGTAGTTGAAAGGAAAAACAGAACCCTAATTGAAGCTGCAAGTACATTGTTGGCAGATGCTAACATGCCTCTGTCCTTTTGGGCTGAAGCAGTTAGCACAGCTAACTATGTATTGAACAGAAGTCTGATACATAAACTTAAGGGTAAGACTCCCTATGAATTACTTAAGCAAGTGAAACCTAAAATAGATTATTTTAGAGTGTTTGGCTGTGTTGCTTTTGTTCATAACAATAACAAAGAATACCATAGAAAATTTGAGGCAAAAGCTTCAATGGGAGTCTTTCTAGGATACTCTCAAGTAAGCAAAGCCTATAGGGTCCTTAATAAATCTTCTCTTAAGATAGAAGAGTCTGCACATGTCTCTTTTGATGAGACAGTCATGTACTATAAGGAGAAGGATTCTTCTTCTAATAGTACAGTGCAAATCCTAGGAGTAAGTAAGGATTTGGAAGGTTTGAGACTCACACAGGAGAATCATCCCCAACAAACTCCTCAGGTTGCTCCCTCAGATTCTGAATCTGATGTAGATCTGCTTGAAGCTAAAGCACCTGCTCCAACAGTTGATCAAATTCCACATGAGGAAGTAAATCTTGAAACTGTTGAAGATCAGATCATTGTTGAACCTACTGATCTTGTCACACTTAGAGATCACCCTGTATCTCAAGTGATTGGAGACATTTCAGCAGGAGTCCAGACAAGACATCAACTCAACAAAAATGTGATGTTTGCTTGTTTCCTTTCTCAGGTTGAGCCCCTAACCATTAAAGATGCTGAGCTTGATCCCCACTAGATTATAGCAATGCAAGAGGAGCTTAACCAGTTTGAAAGATGTAAAGTTTGGACCTTGGTTCCAAGACCAAGAGGCCAACGGATCATAGGCACCAAGTGGGTGTTTAGAAACAAGCTTGATGCCCAAGGCATAGTAGTTAGAAATAAGGCTAGGCTAGTAGCTCAAGGCTATAGACAGGAGGAAGGCATAGATTATGATCAGACTTTTGCCCCTGTAGCCAGACTAGAAGCCATTAGGATTTTCCTAGCCTATGCTGCCTATAAAAGATTTAAGGTCTTCCAAATGGATGTGAAGAGTGCCTTCCTCAATGGAGATTTAAAGGAAGAAGTGTTTGTTGAACAACCACCAGGGTTTGTTTCATCAACACTACCCACTCATGTGTTCAAACTCCAAAAGGCTCTATATGGACTTAAGCAAGCTTCTAGAGCTTGGTATGAGACCTTAGCAAATTTTCTTCTAGAACACAAGTTTGTGAGAGGTGTAGTAGATAGAACCCTGTTCATTAGACATCATAAGGACTCACAACTGTTAGTTCAAATCTATGTAGATGACATTATATTTGGCTCTACTGATCCCAAACTATGCAAGAGGTTCTCTGAACTAATGCACTCCAAGTTTGAGATGAGCAGCATGGGTGAGTTATCCTATTTCCTTGGTCTCCAAGTGAAACAGAGTGTTGATGGCATTTTCATTTCACAATCAAAATATGCCAGAGAGCTGGTTAAAAGATTTGGAATGTCTGATGCTTCATCAATGAGCACACCTATGGCCTCAAATGCAGTTATTGATTCTGATGTCAATGGCAAGTCTGTTGATCAAAAGAATTATAGAGCCATTGTTGGTTCCCTGCTGTATTTGACTGCAAGTAGGCCTGACATAATGTTTGCTACATGCCTATGTGCTAGGTTTCAGGTCAACCCAAAGGAATCTCACTTAACTCTCCTAAAGAGGATCTTGAGATACCTTAAGGGATGCCCTAACTTAGGACTGTGGTACCCAGCTGAGTCAGGATTTGAATTAATTGGATATTCAGATGCTGATTATGCTGGTTGTAGAGTTGACAGGAAAAGCACCTCAGGGACTTGTCAGTTCCTGGGAGAGAGACTTGTCTCTTGGTTTTGCAAGAAACAGGCATCTGTGTCTACTTCAACTGCTGAGGCTGAATATATAGCAGCAGCTAGTTGTTGTTCACAGATCCTGTGGATTCAAAATCAGCTAGTGGATTATGGGTACACACACTCAAACACAAAAATTCTGTGTGACAGTACCAGTGCAATATCAATTGCTCAAAATCCTGTGCACCATTCCAGGACCAAGCACATTGAGATTAGACATCATTTTCTAAGAGATAATGTGGAAAAGAACAAGATAGTAATGGAATTTATATCCACAGACCTGCAGAGAGGAGATATTTTCACTAAGCCCCTTGATGAACAAAAGCATTTGTTCTTCCTGAACCAGCTTGGTATGATTAATGGTTCAGAGTAGTGAAAATTAAGATAGTTTTGTTTTCTGTCTAAAATCGTCGAACGACTGCTCGACGATCTTCGACCAGGTCAGAACTATCGTCGACCAACCGTCGACGACAGCTCGTCCTGTAGTAAGGCAGAAATCGTCGACCAACTGGTCAACGATCTCTCCTTAGGTATCTATCGTCGACCAGTGGTCGACGACAGATTTTCTGTGTTGTGTGGAGAATCGTCGACCATCATATTTTGATCGACGATCGTGGTAATTGCTTATAGTCGGTCGATGTTTACCGATTTAGTCAAACATTGACTATCGTCGGTCTGTGTTCGACGACCGATTTTATTCCGGGATCGACGATCGCAGATTTGTTTCTAATAGTCGATTTAGGTCTGAAGATCGTCGTCCTTCCGCTCCGTCTTTTCATATTCCTTCTCCTGGCTTAGAATTCGCTCTCGAACTCTAATCCCGCGCGATTCTCTTCTCCCCTGTTTTTGCTTCTCGATTCGCCATCTTCTCTCAAATCCTATGGCGATTCCTTCTGCTGTTCTCTTCGGAATGAAGTTCGACACTGGCTTCTGTGTCGACTTCGATTCTTTCAGCCGATGCGATCAACCAATCCAAGATATTCTGCAGCTATGTGAAGACCAAGGCCTCAAGAAATTTATGTCGTTCTCTCCTAAGATTCATATACCAGAAATTCGTGAATGGGTATACACCTCGTCCTCCAGCGACGAAGCGATGTCAGGAAAGATAAATGGCGAGGAGGTCACTCTGACTCCTGAAGTATTGACTGAGCTGTTTGGACTGCAAACAGGAACTGAGGAATATGAGCAAAGCACAGAGGAATATGGCCGCATGCTCTCTGTGATGGGCCATGCCGAAGGGATTCCGGCTAAGCTGCTGAAGATAAACTTGTCTCCAGAATACAAGTTACTGGCAGACCTGGTGGGCAAGATCATTTTGGGAAAACATTCGGCGCATGACAATATCAACAGGCAACAGTTTGCCCTTATGTCGGCGTTGGTGAATAGGACGCAGTTAGCCTGGGGAAAAGTTCTATTTGAACTAATCAGGAGAAAGAACAACAAGAAAGAGGTAAATCTGGCCAGGGTACTGGGTGTGTTTCTGTATGTGAAAGCACCCCTGCTGCTCGTTTCTGCACCCTCCGCAGTAAATGCTAGCAAGAGGTTGGACCCTTCCCTTTTCAAGAAATCTCAGAGGATTATCAAGAAGTCAGCCAGGGTTGATCCTAACCCTTCTTCAGACACAAGGGCTGATTCGGCCGCTCTCCCGCTTACTGGGGAAGGTTCAGCAATCCCTTCATCCTCCCTCTCTATCCCTGCATCCTCTTCTCCTGCATTACTTTCCTCCACAACACCTGCAGTGCCACCACAACATGCATCATACATTCCACCTGCATCTCCACACCAGTCACCAACACCACAACATCTGGCAGCTTCGGCCAGTGCTGACATGGTGACTGCTACCATCCTCACAAACCTTTCTCAACATGAATCCCACACTCATGTTGATGACCACCTATCTCCACATGACTCATTTGATCATGTGGAAGATCATCCTGCTTCCATTCCATCCACCTCCACATCATCAGCATTTCAGATATCCCCTGAAATGCTTGCACACCTTGTAAAGCTCATCACTCCCTCCATTCAAAGCATGATTGAGGCTGCCAATGCCCCTCTCATTGCCTCCATTAACTCTCTCACTGATGCCATCAAATCCATCTCATCTTCTGCTGAGCCCCCTTCTGTAAGATGCATGACTCCAGTCCCCACTGAAGTCATGCAGGGGGAGATGTCTGTTGAAGTGGTCTCAGGTGATGCCCTGACTCTTCAGGACAATTCCTCTCTTCCCCTTCAAGAATCTGTAGAAGTCCCTCAAGAAACTTCAGAGAAAGAACCAGAAGGTAAACCTTAAAACTCTTCCTCCAAAGGATATAATCAGGACTTCAATTTGATATCTGTATCTAACAAAGACATTCACTCCCTAGTGAATCTAGCTTCTGAGGAAGAAGTTCCTGAAAAAGAAAATGAGGAAGTCCCCATGGACACCTGTGAGAAGGATGCTGCTCAACCTGATGGTATAGTTTTATTTAAGATTCTAATTAATTCAAACTCCATCTTTGAGTTAATTTCTTATCCCTTCCTTTTCATCACAGCTGCTGATGATCTTACATCAGTATTGCAAGTTGATGCTGCCAAGTCCATTGAGTCTGATAAAGACTTGGAATCATTTCTTTCCTCAGACTGTGAGTTCTCACTCACATCCCCTCCTTTTGTTCCTCCTCCTCAAGAGAAAATGGTCCCTTATAGACCTGAGTACCTTGATGACCCCTTGGTCAAGGATACCCTTTTCTTTTCCTGTATGGCACTCCTCTTGTGCCTTGCAGAGGTGTCTATCCCCGATGTCACTAATCATCTAGAAGGAATTATAACCTCCTTCCTAGATGCAAAGTGGTATCCTGTGTAGATCTTCAGGTAATCCTATCTATTACCTGTTGTTTGTTCACCTTGGGGGGAATATCTTATTCCCACTTGGTTGTTAACCTATCTTTCTTTGCATGCAGGCACAACCATAAATACTGCTGCTGCTGAAGTAATTGAAGATGTGCAAGATAGAGCAGACAATGCTCCCAAGATGACTGAATTGGACTCAAGTTCAGGTACTCTAAACATTGACCAATTTATAGACTTTGTGGCTGAAGGTATTGCCTCTGAGTACATTGAAGGGATGGCTAAATATCATCTGGATTCCCTAGCCATCTCTCTAGAGAAAGCATCTGCCCCTGCAGATATTGTCATCTTTTCTCCTCCTATCCTTACCTATCCTATATCCACTCCTTCTATTGCAGAACTGGTCCCCAAGACAGTTCCTGAGTTGTATCCAGAATCAGAGCTATGGAAAAGTGCTCCAAATGTTGATCTGGATGCCCTTCTTTGGCAAGATGCCATTGAAGAAGCTAAAGAGAAAGAAGAAAGAGAAAAGAAAGACAAAGCTGAACTTGCTGCCAAAGATCCATCTGAACAAAACTTTGATGATTATGCTGGGAAAGACTCATCTCATTCTGATGATGATGATGATGACTCTGATGATTCTGACTCCTCTAAGAAAAGAAAAAGAGCTGCTTCCAAGAAAAGAAAAGCCCCTGCTCCTTCTACTGCAAATCCTAACAAGGATGTTCCCTATTACATTCTGAAGGGAATAGATCCTAAGAGCAAGGAATTCCAACCCTGGATGAGATTGTCAAAGAATCAGACTAAAGAAAATAAGAGAAGAAAGAGATATGACTCTCCAGTTCAAAAATTCCCCCCCAGAGATCCTCCTCCACCTCCTGGTGCTGGAGCCTCTGGAAGTATCTCTTCTGCTCCAATTGGTAGATCAGCCAGTTCCAACCCCTCTCAATCTTATCAGAGAAGAAGTAGACAAGGCCAGGGAAGCCAAAGTGGTTCAGGACAAGGAAATAAAAGAAATGACAATGCTCTCGTAGAACAAATAAAGGAGATGACTTATCAACAACCTACATTCTCTCCTCCTCCTTCTCCTAAGAAGTTAGTCCCAGAAAGGAAATCTTCTCCTCCCAGGAAAGGTCCCTCCTCCTCTTTAAAGAAACCTGCTGCAGCTGATTCTAAAGGAAAAAGAGTAGTCTTTTCAGAAAATTCCCTCAAAAAGTTCATTGAGCTTGCACCTCCTAGATCTCTCTATGCTCAAACTGATCCTAAGAAGACTGTGCAGATTCCTCTCAATTCAAGCAAACTTGCTACAGCTCTTCAAAGGAATATGGAGATTGCAGCTCATACAGATTCTGATAGACCTCCCTCTCCATCAGACAAAACTGAAGCTGAAAGGATTGCCTCTATGGCAAGATTCAAAGAGTCTATTGCACTTAGCATGATGGAGAGAGCCAAATCTCAAGGACTGGATCCTACAGCTTACTCAACAATGTCAGAATTCAGAGAAAAGGAACTGAGCAGAATTCAAGTCAATCCAGAAGCCTTTGACACTGAGGAATACATGAGACTACATCCTGCTGCAGTTCTACCAAGTTATGCTGAAAAGAAAATCATAGGAGAACATGATCTAATGCTATCTAAAAGACAAGCAGCAAACCCTAACAGAGAAATTATTTTCAAACCAGCTGCAATGCCCAAAAACTCATCTGATGCTAAACATGCTGATAAATCTGCTTGATACATTTCATTTCTGCTGATTTATGCTTGTGATATTTTCTGCGTATTGCCTGTGTTTTATCATTCTGGTTAATCTTTAGATTTGTTGTTGTCTGCTTTAGCCTTTAAATTGGATTGGATAACATAACCCAAATAGGGGGAGATTGTTGGTACCCTAGATGTGATTTGGCTTATGTAATCCCTTTCCAGCCCCTCGTGATCCATATAAAGATATATGATCATGTTTAGTCTTTGTTTAGTCTCCCTAGGGCAGTATATAACTGACCTAGAGCTTAGGTTAGAAGTTCTAGATGTTTTTGTAGTTAAGGCTTTTCCGTTCGACTATCGTCGAACGAGGCCTCGCGATCGTCGATCATTGATCGACGATAGCAGGGCTATTGAATCGTTGAAGTCAAGACAATTATCGTCGACCGTTGGTCGACGATCTCAGAGCTAGCTTACTACGCTCTGAAGGTTGGTCGACGATCTGTCATCAACAGATCGACGATCGTGTTCTAGCTTCACGATTTCTGTCTCGACAGATCTTTGTCTTAATCGTCGACATCATTGTTGGTCGACGATATCTATCTCGACAGATCTCTGCCTTAGTCGTCGACATCATGAGATGTTCGACGATTTCTGTGCCATCAGACTTTCTGCTTTAGTCGACGATATCTGTTTGCTGGTCGACGATCTATTAGCTGGTCGACGATCTATTAGCTGGTCGACGATCTATTTTCTGTTCGACGATTTCTGGTCGACGATTTCTGATCCGACAGATTCCTGCTATTGGTCGACGATTTGTTAACAGGTCGACGATCTTCGAACTCCTGTTCGACGATTTCTGTCTGCTTTTATCTATTTGTATTTATGCTATTCCTTGGTTTATTTCCAAGTGTGTTAGCTTGTGGTTAGAAAGATTCTCTGAAGTTATTTGTTGCTAAAATTATGGCTTAAATTCAAAATGAATTATTTACAAATTCTGTCAAACATAAATTACGGGATTCAGTATTCTTGATAAAGCATTTTGTCCTATTATACAAATTACGTTGACTTTATCTTTCCAGCCTGTTTTCTAGCCGTTGGTACTATGTACTATTTCCAAGAACGGCACGTCTTTATGCTGAGATTTCTTTCCCGCTTATTTTATTCCTTATTGGGACTGACAGAAAGTTAATAGGCCATTCTATTCCTATTGCTATATTCTATTTTGAGATAATCTGTTGCAGGGCTCGAGAATTCAAATCAATAGAGCCGTTCCAAAGGAAAACGTGAAGACACATTTAAAAGAGATTTCTGCTCTAAGAAAAGTTACAGTAACAGACACAGAGAAAGATTATTCATCCGCTCAAGCATCATCAAGAGCACCTCTTCACAATCTCACAACAAGAAGAAGAAAAGTTTTCCTGAAGCAAAAGCCCAGAGCAATCATCTTACATTCTCAAGTCTCCTGAGCAATTTGCTTAGAGTTTTTTCAAAGACTTCAGAAAAGGCTCAAGATCTGCTTCAAGTGCTCCAGAATCTTAAGACCTGATAAAAATCAGTCTTCAGATTTCTGAGGATTTAGTTTCAGTTTATCTGAAACTCCTTCATCCTGAAGCAAAGGCTTTCCCTGGACTTCCACTGAGCCAGGGGGAGACTTTGATTCTTTAGAGAATCCACAAATCTTCTCTAATCTGTATTTAAAATAGAGAAGATAATCTAACCCTCTCAACCCCTTTGTAAAAAGAGTTTGTTCACATCTCTTCAAAAGTGAACGTTGGTGACAGGGCACCTTATCAACAACCTGTGGTTGAGCATCCTTATCAAAAGCTCAAAGGGTCTGTTTGATCTACCTGAATCAGATCATTGGTGGCAGGGCACCTTAGCAAAAACCTGTAGTGGATTCCTACCAGGGTGGTAGAAGAGTGGATGTACCTATTTAAAGGGAACCACTTTATATCCTGTGTCCATCTGGTTATCTTGCTTATTCATTTTATTCTGTTGCTGTGATAGAACTACCTAGGGTTGCTAGTTGCTGTGATAGACTTGTAGTTAACTGAAATTTCAGTCAACTTCTTCACTTGTGCACTTCACTGTGTTAGGCTCTTAGGGTTCAAGTATCAGATTTTTTATTCCGCAAATAAACTCCAAGGGAGCTGACTAAGTGTTCATAAAATTTTGAATACTCTATTCACCCCCCCTCTAGATTAATTTACAACTTATCCCCTCACTTTCACCTCACCATACAAAGGGGAGCAGTTTACACACCTTACTTGAAGGAGCCGGAGCAGTTCACAATACTATTGTAGAAACCGAGCGGCGCCACCATCAGAAATGGCATCCCGACGATCAACCCGCCTCTAGGCCACAAACAAGGTCCTCCCCTTCTTCTTCTTCTCCTATGGGTAGATCATAGGGATCATTTAGAATAAAAATCGGGCTCAATTGAGCCCGATCGAAGCTTTCATTTTCATGGTTTTTCCGTGAAAAATGAGTTCTCGGGTTTGCCGGAAAAGGTCCCTCCGGCGGCCGTGCCGCCGCCAGTCGATGGCCCCCACCTCGACGAAGATGGTGGCGACGGTGGATAGCCAGGGAGGTGGCCGGGTGGCCGGCAGTGGAGGCTAGAAGAAGATGCAGGTCAGGTCAATCCTACCCGTTGGCTGGAGGAAGAAGATAAGCCGGGACCGTTGGTTCTTGCATCAAGATCCGTACAGGATCATTGTATTAATATTTTATTTAAATGAATTCTGTCACATATGTTCAGTCATTTTGTAAATAAATTTAAAAATACTTAGAGGCTTCTACAGAGAAAGTTGTCAACATAAAATTTGTAGATCTGAGAGTCTACTTTATTTTAAAATTTATTTCAACCAATTTGGATAAGTGGTTTGACCACAACACTCATTTTGGTGAGGGATAAACCTAGTGCTAGACAGAGATTAAAATGTGTGCCCCCACTTCATCCCTTGTCCAAATGATCTGAAATTTTGATAGGGAATCACCCTAACCTAAAATTAGGTCCTGCCCAAAAAAGAGAATTTTTGGGGATCATTTTTCTATAGTTTTTGAAATTATTTAATAAATCTAGGGTAGATAAATTTAGGGACCTAAAGACCTCCAAACCCTCCCAAATTTTGGTGTGTGGTCCTTGGTGTCACCATGAGGTTCTGTATAAGTTTTAACCTCATTTTGAGTTGATTTGGTTAGGAAATGAGTAGACCCTAGTTTTGCCCTAATAGGGGTATTTAGGTCAAAAGTGCACCTTGTGAATTTGGGTGGCCAAACCACCTCAATAAAGGCTAAATTTTGGGCCACTGGTTTGACATGACTTTTAACACCCTCATATGGGTTATCGGGTGGTTTGGGGTAGGATTACCCTTGGACCCAAGTTCAAACCCTATGTTTGGACTTTGGTGGTTTGAGAAGGGCATGAGGTCAAATGCCCCTATATGGACTTGAAATTTTGGTAGAGGGGATACTAGCGTAGCTAAGGTCCTCTGGTAAAAAACTTAAAGGATTTGGAGATGGATAAACTTCTCAAAATCTTAACCCTAGTTTAGGGCACAACCCTTATATATGTATGATAGGCCACCAAAACTTAATGAAAAGTTATGAAACTTGGGTAGTATGGCCATAGAGTTAATTAAAACCTCTGATGAATTTATTGGTAATTTTAGAACAATATACATAGTAGCTCCTTTATAGTAAATAGAATTGCCCCTGAAAATCTTTTGTTTATTATGATCACATAGTTTAATAGGATGTTATAAAAATTGGGCAGTGGGTATTTAAAGTAAATATACTCATACATGAATTTTATTACAATTTTTAGATGTATAATTTCAGTACTTTTTTCACAAGCTTTTAGAAATACAACTATATTCAAAAATGGACTCAGAGCCTATGATTGGTTTAAAAATGTGAAACTTGATCAGTAGTGTTCCTAGGATAATATGCTCATGTGGGAATTTTATTGTAATTTTTAGATAAGCAATTTCTATATTTAGTTCATTAGTGTATCAATTTGAAATATTGTGCAATATTAAGTTTAGAGTTCACTACTCATTGAAAAATTATGAAACTTGACCTATAGTGTTTATAGGTCATTATATACATGCTCTGAGTTTCTCAGAATTTTGGAAGTATTTTAGAAGTACTTGTCTCTTTAAAATGATTAATGTAGGTTTTGATTTAAAATTAGGTTTAGAGGTCTAAACATTGCTGAAAAATTGGGAGACTTTGAGTTTACTGTTTAATAGCCATCTTGTATTTATCATAAATTTGTGGAGCATTTTGCATGCCTGAAAAAGGTACTTCATGATTAAACTAAGGTATTTGGATTTCTTAGAAAATTAAATAAATTATCAAGAAATTAGGAAAATTATGAAATTCTGGATTTAGGCTAAACATGTCATGATAGACCCCCAATAATTATTATAGGGATTTTGGATGATAATTTGGGGTACCTCCCAATATATACACATATAGCTTAGGATGGTCTGCGTTTAGTGAAATTGCAGAAATCGTGTTAATATGGGGAATGGTCGTAGGGAGATGAGTTTGTGTTTACTGATATTGGTAAGTGGATTGGAGTATACCATTGGAAGTTGGGAAGAGTAGGTTGTAGAGTTGTCAAAGTTTAGGTGGTACTCGGGATTAACGAAAGATCTTCTATCCTGTGAAAGGGGAGACAGGTCAAAACACATTAGGGTTTGGACCAGTGTAATACTAAAGGGATCGGGTATCGGGTATTAACCAATAATAATATGTGCCTTACGAAAGGGAGCTTTGGGCTTCAGCCCATCGTAGTTCCTAGTGCCCTTTGAGAGCCCTTCATGGGGTATGCCGGGGGCAGTCCTGGGCAAACCTAAACTTTAGGCAAACTAAACTGTAAGAGTAACTAGCATAACTAGGGATTCTCTTTCACTCACCTCGATGTCTTGGGATATTAGGTTGGGTCACTCGGGCAGTAGGCTCGGTGATTTGATGATGGGCAGGTTGGCCCGGGAGCTTAGGCTAAGTTGTTGGTTGTGACGGACATGATAGTCCGGGGAGCTTAGGCTCAGTTGTTGAGTGTGACAGGCGAGATGGTCTAGGGAGCTATGGCTCAAAAGCTGATACATAAGGTTGCATGTGCATAAAATATAAGGTGGTGGGTCTTCGGTATTGGAGGGTCGATGCACCGATGCCAATACGTCGACTCGGCAAGTGTGGTTTATCACTTCGCCAAATAAAGTCCGGTGCGCCAGCCGGAAAGAGTACGCAGGAGCTCTACTTAGTGCACCAGCGTCGAGGCGTTCGATAGGTCTGACTGGTAGTGCAATTACCAGTTTAGAGGTGGGCGAGGCCCAACCCACTGCTTACGTTTGCCACTTCGGATGTATCCTGGGAGTTTAGGCTCCAGAAAGGGGAAACTAAAGGTCTGTGTACACAGAGTCGAGTTGGTGAGTTGCACTTGCATGTTCACATCATAGCATATTTTGCATGTCATACCATCATCATTGCATATAACCCTTACACCTATTGTGTAAAGTGGTATGGGACGCTTTATACAGTAGGCATTGCAATACGACCCCTTGGCTTATAAGTTCATGTGAGCATGCTTATAAGTTAAGGTTTTTTACTCTTTAGATATATACATGCTGCTAGAAAATCGACACCCTATCGTATAAATTGGTATGGGTCTTTTTATACGATAGGATACTTGCAGAAGATCCCTTAGCTTATGTATTTTTATATAAGTTAAGTTTACATATTATATATTCAGTCTTTCATATTTTCTTTACTGTCACATGTACTCTTAGAACTGCTAGATTAGTTCCACCGCCACCTGATACTTTGTTATTCTCCACCTTCACTACCTCTCCTTTCCTTCTCCCCGATCGGTGCCTAGGAGCCATGGGGGAAGGGGCAGGGGATGATAGGACTTAGTCTTTTAGACTTTCGATTTTCGAACCACATCATTTTAGGGGACCGTGGAGCCTAGTAAAGAGGGGCAAACCCCGGAGGTCGGCACGCTTGGAGATGAGACAGTCTAGCACCGGAGTTCAGACAGCTGGGACTGTGAGTCCTTATCGATAGTAGATGTTTTTGTTTTTGCTTCCGCACTGAGTGATATGTAGTGAGGATGTTGATGTACCGGACACGAGGCCTACTTTCAGTACTTTATTATTACTTCTGTTGACTCTCCCTTCGTGGAGATTATTTACACTATATGTGATTTCTGTGGACTTGCCTTTTATTAATTTGTTACCGTTCTGTGATCGATTTGGCCAGCATGATTGACATTTTGTAGTGATGGCCTTCCTGGGTGTGAAGGTGTCACCGCAAAGCGACAGTTTTGGGCCTAAGACCCTTGTCTTAAAAAGAAAAAAAATGGAGTCTTATAGCTTACAACCTAGGGGGTGAATAGGTTATCTAACCGATTTTATTATATTTTAATTTTATTTTCCTTTAGTACTTATTGTGTTGGCAGTAATTAGCTTTCAAGCACCTGCACAAAAAAAACAACACAGAAAAGCGCACATAGATTTATATTGGTTCCCCAACTTGTGGGTACATCCACTCTCCTCCCACCTTGCCAACTTCCTGTTAGTCAAGGCACTTCTCCAAACCACTACTCCAAAGAGCTTACACGTCAAATCCCTCAGTACCTCTCAGTCTCCTCCATGACTTACAACTCAGCCACAATGGCCTACAACTTTGTTATCAACAGATCACCTACCTTAGGCCGAATGGCTAACACTCGGGCTGTGAGGACAGCCCTACCTCAGATACACTAGGGATCCTACCTTAGAGAGAATGACTCTCCTACTACTCAGTCTGTTAAGCCCTACCTCAGATGTGCGAGGCCCAACCCACCACTTTCGTTTTGCCATTACGGAGGTATCCTGGGAGGTTAGGCTCCAGAAAGGGGGAACTAAAGGTCTGTGTACACAGAGTCGAGTGGGTGAGTTACACTTGCATGTTCACATCATAACATATTTTGCATGTCATACCATCATCATTGCATATAACCTTGACACCTATTGTATAAATTGGTATGAGACGTTTTATACAATAGGCCTTGCAATACGACCCTTTGGCTTATAAGTTCGCGTGAGCGTGCTTATAAGTTATGGTTTTTTTACTCTGTAGATATATACATGTTGCTAGAAAACCGAAACCCTATCATATAAATTGGTATGAGACTTTATACGATAGTAGCCTTGCAGAAGATCCCTTAGCTTATGTGTTTTAGTATAACTTAAGGTTACATATTATATATTAAGTCTTTCATATTTTCTTTACTGTCACATGTACTCTTAGAACTGCTAGATTAGTTCCGCCGCCACCTGATACTTTGTTATTCTCAACCTTCACTACCTCTCCTTTCCTCCTCCCCACACGGTGCCAAGGAGCCATGGGGGATGGGGCGGGGGATAATAGGACTTAGTATTTTCGACTAACGGTTTTCGAACCACATCATTTTAGGGGACCGTGGAGCCCAGTATGGAGGAGCAGCCCCGGATGTCTGCACGCTTGGAGATGAGACAGTCTAGCACCAGAGTTCAGATAGCTGGGACTATGAGTCCCGATCGATAGTAGATGTTTTAGTTTTTGCTTCCGCGCTGAGTGATATGTAGTGAGGTTATTGATGTACCGGGCACGAGGCCTACTTTCAGTACTTTATTATTATTTCTGTGGACTCTCCCTTTGTGGAGATTATTTACTATATATGTGATTTCTGTGGACTTGCCTTTTATTAATTTGCTACCATTCTGTGTTCGATTTGGCTGGCACGATCAGCGTTTTATAGTGATGGCCTTCCTTGATGTGGAGGTGTTACCGCAAAGCGGCGGTTCTAGGCCTAAGACACTGGTCTTAAAAAGAAAAAAAAAGGGTCTTATAGCTTACAACCTGGGGGGGGTGAATAGGTTGTCTCACTGATATTATTATCTTTTAATTTTATTTTCCTTTAGTACTTATTGTGTTAGCAGTAATCAGCTTTCAAGTACCTGCACAATGAAAACAACATAGAAAAGCGCAAACAGATTTATATTAGTTCCCCAACTTGTGGGTACATCCACTCTCCTACCACCTTGCCAACTTCCGGTTAGTCAAGGCACTTCTCCAAACCACTGCTCCAAAGAGCTTATACCTCAAATCCCTCAGGACCTCTCAGTCTCCTCCAAGACTTACAACTCAGCCACAATGGCCTACTACTTAGTGATCAGCAGATCACCTACCTTATGCCGAATGGCCAACACTCAGGCTGGGAGGACAACCCTACCTCAGATACACTAGGGATCCTACCTTAGAGAGAATGACTCTCCTACTACTCAGGCTTGTAAGCCCTACCTTATATCCACTAGGGATCCTATAGCTCAGGCACAAGTGCCCCACAACTCAGTGAGAATGACTCACCTACCTCAGACTTGATACCAAGTCCTACAGCTCATATCCAGCAGGATCCTACAACTCAGAGAGTTTAACTCAGATCCAATTGGATCCTATAAGGAGAAAGGTGATTTAATTTATTTGACACAAAATGTTTTTTTGTGTCAAGAACAAGGGCTGAGATGTCTCAGCACTATCTTACTTCACAGCAACAGGAATAATTTCTGCCTCTGCTGGAAGAGTTTCAGAATGAAGATTCTGATCTTGCTGAAGAAGAAGATGAACCGCTCGATCTTGAGTTCTTCAATCAGCCAACTGAGCCTACTGGAGAATGATGGCTCTACTCTCTTTCTCTATCAGAAATCTTTCTGATTATACCGTAGCAGATGAAGATGCAACAGCTCACTAAACTTTTGGTTCTTGCAGGAAGACTTCAAGATTTTTCTCGGCAGCAATGGCGAGGAAGATGAAGTCCAGCTGCAACTTTTTAAATCAATAAAGTCGTAAAAGTTGTTTTCTTCTTGGCCAATCTCTTCCTTTTGTAGTTCGCTGATCAATTACTCTAGGAATCAGTGGGGCCCAGCTGTAGCTTCTAGCTGCACCTTGCATTAACGGAAGAAGACGTATAGTAGCTTCTCGGTAGTGTTTGTCATGTTCTATAGCTTTTCCGTACTTGATTTGAAATTAGTTGACTCTCTCGATTTTGCTTACTTTGATGACGTCAGCACCTGTGGACTTAGCCAAAATCGAGCATCAGTAGAATAGGCGTTGAGTGAGTAAGCATCACTCAACGCCAAAACACTTAGATAAAAATCTGTTTCTAGGCGCCGAGTGATCCAACTTCACTCAACACCAAACTACATTACAAGCTTTATACTGCTTGGCATTGAGTGAGTAAACATCACTCAACGCCAAAATACTTATACAGAATTCTGTCTTATCAAGGCGTTGAGAGCGTTGAGTGAGCACTCCTCACTCAACGCTTTCTGCCTTAAACAATTCCTGCTTCTTCAGCATCTTAAGCGTTGAGAGCCTTGAGAGCATTGAGTGAGCACGCCTCACTCAACGCTTTTTTTCTTTAGCCAGATTTTCTTAATTATGGCGTTGAGAGCGTTGATTGAGTATGTCTCACTCAACGCTTTCTCCCTTAGCCAGATTTTTCTTCTCCTTGGCGTTGAGTGAGTAAGCTCCACTCAACGCATTTGTACTTAGCCAAATTACTGTGTCTAAAAACACAGGTTCTGACTGAATGATGGTCAGTCAACGCTTTATCATATGGCATTGAGTGAGTTTCCCTCACTCAACGCCTATGGACTTAGTCAAATATTAGCACAGATTTTCTGTAGCTTTGACTTATAAGGTAATACTCAACGAATATAGAGTATGGCGTTGAGTGAGTGATACTCAATCAACTCCTGTGGACTTAGCCACTTTTCTGCACATTTCTTCTTAGGCTTTTACTGCATTAGCATGTCTCATAGCCTTTTGTTGTATGCCGTTGAGTGAGTTGACTTCACTCAACGCCTGTGGACTTAGCCACTTTCTCAGCTTGCCATTACTTTGGCTTTGACTGTATAGGCTCCACTCAGCGCTATAAGTCATCTGGTGTTGAGTGAGTAATTCTCACTCAACTCCTGTGGACTTCGATAGATTTCTGTTTATCCACATCTTAGGTTAGTGTTTACCTGACCTAGCCACTTTGGCTACCTGTCCCATCATTGTGGCTAAGACATCCCTGCATGCATGAACTCAGACACTCATCAAATACAACTTTATGTATATCATTGACAAGATTGACTTCCTCAAATCTAGGACATTGTGGGCAATGGACCCAACACTTCTGGCTTCTAGGCGTTGACTGAACTACCTTCACTTAACTCTTCTGTACTTAGGCGGAGTTCTGCCCTGTCATCATCCTGACTTGTGTCCACCTGTCATTTGTGATTAGACAACCTGTTTGAACAGTGAACAAAGAGTAACCTACATAAATAGAACTTAAAGCATGCATAAAATACAATACCGTGTATACCATTGTCTTATAGTCCTTCTTCAAATTTAGGACATTGTGATCAATGGACCCAACACTTTGAGCTCTTTCTTTCTCACAAAAAGTTCCTTCTTGGTTTGGACCACTTTCATACCCTACTCCAGGGTTCGGGAAGTATTCACCAAAGTTAGAAAGCCCTATGTCTTCAGTCCTAATAGTAACAACCTCAGATCGTTTCGCAGAACTTCATAAAATATGTTGGTCTTGTGCACCTCATCTTCCAACATAGACCCCACACATCAGTTCATCCTAATGAACTCCTATAAATATTCATCAACTGTATGCTCTCCCTATTCCAGATGCAGGATCAATTGTTGATTTGAAGCATTTCTTACTGTGATCTTCTCAACTACCCCAACTGACATCGGAGCCACAACCAAGGAAGGAGGTTCTACAAGCCTTCCATGTTGAGTAATGATCATGACATACATAACTTCAGTAATCAACTAAATGGTTTCATCGGAAAGACGGTTATTGTCATATCCATATGTGTACCTCTTGCCACAAAGTATCTGGGTTGTGCGGGCCCGCACCTCACCCCTTAAAAGAATTCAACCGTGAAGCTGATAACAAATTATAACACCATGACCATCACGAAGAATATAACAGAAGGTCTAGCCAGTGCCCCATGCCATATTCCACAAACAGACGAAAGTGGTACGTAATTGAAATACCAAACATTTTTGCAGCGTATCACAGATTTGCATTCTAGAGGAAGCAAAGGAGTAAACATAACCTAAAATATATAATGTCCACTATATATAACTTTAGAATGAGTGTATACACAATGTTTTGCCTTATGTTCTTACCTGATTGTAAAAAAGGTGATTTGCATACATCGGCATGCATGCTGGAAACACATGAAAGCATTAAACGAGTACTTGGGCCTTCGAGGGCCAGAACAACAAATAGGGTTGTAGCCCGCTACTTCCCGCTCGGCTTGCCAACTCCTGCAGAAGTTCTATCGACTAAGATGTGGCAAAACAAAGCAATGATCACCTTTAGTTGACCACAATTATAATGACCCCACCCCATTTTCGGAGTAGTTATACTCCTTCCCTGCAAGCAAGCAGTGTGGAAGCTTATATAATTGCACAACCATCATAGACATTGGCACAGAAGGCCACACATCTCATGCACTCAGGGCACATTATCAGTGTACTAAAATTCAAGTCCCACCACCGTCCTTATTCCCAGATTAAGATGTAATAATTTTGAGCATTCACTAGTGTGAGACAAAGTCAAAGGCTCTCCCTATGCCAACGAATAAAACTAGGTACTTTAGGTAATCTAGTATGACGACATGGTACAGATACAGTCCAGCCACATCTCATTGCTCAAGTCATAATTCCTACGCAACATAATGTGGGTTAGCCTCCCCATTTCATGCTCACAACATAACCAACATTATGTCTCACGGTTGGCACATACGGCCACCAAAGTTGCGCTCAGCAGGCTCAACATCTTAATATGCTACCAACCTAGTCCCTATGACACAGGCTTCACAACCATAAAAGCTCTCTGGGAGCTATCTCCAGCAATATCTCAATCACTATGGGATATCGATAGAACCACCAAATCTATATCAGGCTCGGGTTTAAACCCAACACATACAACTACTCACTGGTCTCTACTAGTAGAGTTATTGCCAGCACTACAACAAATTGCACTTATAGTAAGGACATAAATCGTTACAATAAGTACTAAAAATCGTTACCAAAACTCTTTGGTAACGAAAAAAACTTTATGTAACGGTCGTCCTCTAAAGCTCGACGCTAATACTTCTTGTAACGAATGTATGTGTTCGTTACAATAAATTAGTTACAATAGTAAAAAAGATTCCGCCGCCGGCCGCCGCCCGCCGCCGCCCGCCGCCGCCCGCCGCCCGCCGCCCGCCGGCCGCCCGCCGCCCGCTGCCGCCCGCCCGCGAGCCCGCCAGCCCAGCATATTTCAAAAATTGATTGTGGATTGGACAATATAAACCCAAAATTGATGTTTTAACTGGCGGTGTGGGACTAAAAATGATCAAACATATTGTGAGAAAAAATTACTATTCGTAACGTAACATTAGTGTTGTTACAAATACTTACATTTATAGTAACAAATTAATTTTTATTGTAACAAAATATAAAATATTCGTTACAAAAAGTAATTTTTGGTAACAATAGAAAAAATTCGTTACTAAATATACCTATTAGTAACAAACTGTGTTTTAGTTATATTTCAGTCCTTACAACAGGTGCAGTTTGTTGTAGTGCAGCGATATCCCTATCACTGGCGATAACAACAAAACATCATTTTCTTTTATAATCTCGGGTGTTTCCTGGATAGCACCTCCGGTACTTTCAGCAGCCACCTACATCACCCAAAAACTCTGAAATCTACCCTTTTCCACGGAGTCTTCTCCAGCATGCAAATCAATCATAACCAATCCAGACCAACTTGTCCAGATGGGCTTCAAAAAGCATGTTTAAGCCAGTTTAATGATCCGAATTCTATATGTAATTTCTACCGGGGATACTCGATATCAAGCCAAAGGAAGCATCTCACACCATAAATTGATGGGTACTTCCTTGCAACAATTCCAAATATAAGGACTATCATGTCCAAGTATTCAGATGGAGAGTCGTTACCCTCATAGATTGTTTTGGTACCATGAATTAGAGCTCGAGTTGGATGGAAAGGATCCCCTCATTTTCTTCTCCACAGATCTTCAATCGGCTCATGATTCTGACCTTGGAAGCTCCTCCAACAGCTTCAAATCTCCTCCTTAAGGGCTGAGAACCAACTCTCCTTTCTTCTTTCTCTTCTTTTCTCAAATTGGAAGAGAGAGCATTCAATATGAAATGAGAAGAGAAATCCCTTCTCCAACCCTTATCACCTACGTGATTAAACCCAGCTATCTGATCTTCAGAAAAAAAAATTAACGAATGGCCTGGATTACAGATGAAAATTCGAATTTAATTTTTTTGCCAGATGATATTGCTATCTCGGGGTAATATCTCTAGCAGTAGTCGCTTGACTAAGTCAGCGCCGCCCAACGACCACTTCATAGCCAACTACCACATAGAAGTCGGCCACGTTGCACACTATTGCCAGCAATATCAAGTTATTGCCATGCAATATCATATCATCTTCATAATTTTGATTACTATTGACTTGATCAATAATGCCAAGCGATATTGCTATTACGAACGATAGATCCAAAAAATGTAATTTGTTATTTTTCAACTGTGAGAAACCTGGGGTGTTACAATAAAACTCGGGGACAACTGGAGTTAATAAATCGTGAATTAAAAAGAATTCTCAAGAAAACAAAGTCGGTTAATTGAAAGGACTGGCCAATTAAATTAGACATTGTGTTATGGGCTTATCATACGGATACAAGACCTCCATCAGTTGTAAACCATACCGATTAAACTATGGAAAAGTGTGCCACGTATCGATTGAATTAGAAAATCATGCATATTGGGCGCTAAAATATTTAAATCTAGATTTAAACTTAGCCTCTGAACAAATAAAATTAGAATTAACTGAATTAGATGAATGACATCCAAACTCTTATGAAAACAATAAATTCTATATGGACTGAACTAAGTTTTATCATGATAAAAAAATTAAATTTCCAAAATCTTTTTTCACTGAAAGACTTAGTCCTTCTTTATAATTCAAGTCTAAGGCTTTTTCGGGGGTAAACTAATGTCTGGATGGTCCGACCCCTTTTTTCGTCAAAGAGGTTTATCCATACGTTACTATTCTTATTGAACACCCGAAAAAGGATCTTTCAAATTAAACGGGCACCGCTTAAAATTATACCTACCCAGTGATAATCCAAATGAAAAAATTTAATCTTTCCACCTCCGTAATATAAACTAATCGCCAGTTGTTAAGCTACGCAACGGTAAACAAGCCCTTGTGGGAGGCTCCCCATATTTTTCTTTCCATTATTTGTGTTTTCTTTGTTTGTGTTTTCTTTGTTTTAGCATGTTTTGTAGGTTTTTTTTGGGAGGCAACTGTGACGACCAATTAGGGAAGCTCTCTTATAAACTCCCCTCTTCCTTACTGTTTTATCCTTTAATTTATTGCACTTGTTTATCATTATTTCCTTTTATAAACTTCATACTTCGCTTTAAACATTGGAGATAATGTTTAACTTTAAGTACGGGGGCGTGTTCTAGTTTCATAAAATTCAAAAAATTACAAAAAATAGAAAATAAGAAAAACTCAAAAAAATTAATTAAACACAAAAATATTTTTTTAATTTCTTTTGTTTTTAAGCACTTACAAAATCATAAAACAAATAAGAAAACCCAGAAAAATCACAAAAAATTTAATTTCATAGAAATGGAGGTTTGGGCTATCATCTCATCATATCTCCATGTACCAATGCGAACCATTCACAAGATAGACCTCGGGAAATCTAAAAATTAACAAAAAAAATTCGGATAAAGTTTTTAATGATCAAATACTCCTAACACTTACTCTATAACAGCCTCCCCAGCCCCCGGCTTGAAAGTACGGCCGCCAGCACCCCCAGCAACACGCTCGAAAGGGTTCAGCCTAACCTGGTCTGCAGACCATGCACCCTAACCCCTCTCCATCCACAAGTGGGTTGTTGAGGTCGGGAATCAAACCCAAGACCTCCTTGATAAGGAGTTTTCAAACCACTCCTCATCACCAACTGAGGTCATTTGGTCCCTTAATTAATTTAATCATGGTTTATTAAATAATTACAAAAACTATAGGAAGATTATCCCCAAAAATTCTCATTTTTCGGCAGGACCTATTTATAGATTAGGGTGACTCCCTGTCCAAATTTCAAGTCATTTGGACAATGAATGAAGTGGGGGCACTCATTTTAATTGTTGTCTAGCCGTAAGTATAGACCCCACCCAAATCACTCGTCATCACCGACTGAGAGGGGTTAGACAGGAATTTTTTGAAAAATCCTTATCAAGGAGGTCTCGGGTTCGATTACCGACCTCAACAACCCGTCTGTGGATGGAGAAGGGTTGGGGTGCATGGTCTGCAAACCAGGTTTGGCTGAACCCTTTCGAGCGTGTTGCTGGGGGTATCGACGGCCGTCCTTTCGAGTCGGGGGCTGGGGAGGCTGTTATAAAAAAGTGCACTTTTTACCTAAAACCCCCTTAATATGACAAGGATAAGGTTTGCAAAATTTCAAATCAAATCATCTCCAAATGAGATGAAATTTTATCCAGAGCCTTATAATTACCCCAAGGACCTCTCACAAAAATTTGGGAGGGTTTGGAGGTAATTTGGTCCCTTAATTAATTTAATCATGGTTTATTAAATAATTGCACAAACTATAGGAATATTATCACCAAAAATTCACATTTTTAAGCAAGACCTAGAAATAGATAAGGGTGACTCCCTGTCCAAATTTCAAGTCATTTAGACAAGGGATGTAGTGGGGGCACTCATTTTAATTCCTGTCTAGCCCTAGGTATAGACCCCACCCAAATGGGTGCCCTTGTCAAACCAGTTGACCAAAGTGTCCCAAATCAATTTTAAAATAAAGTAGACCCATAGGGATACAAATTATATTTTGACCATTTCCTCATATAGAGCGTCTAAGTATTTTTCATATTTATTTCAAGGTGACTGTTATTAGAAGACAGAAAACTCAAATCAGAAATTAATATAATATCACCAGTACACATCTTAAAGCATAATCGTGGGACTCCTGGCTTTCTTCTTCCTCCAGCCAAAGGCCAGGATTCACCGGACTTGGAGCTTATCCCGAGCTTGTTTCCCGGCCACCCATCCCCCTCCCCGGCCGGCCACCAGCTCCACCACCTCCGTTGAGGTAGGGGTTATCGTCGGGCGACGACACGACCGCCAGAGGGGCGGTTTTCGGCTAACCCGAACCCAATTTTCACGGAAAATCCATGGAAAAGCTTCACCTGATCAGGCTCAACTGAGCCCGATTCTCAACATAAAAGACTCCTAAGATCTACCAATAGAAGAAGGAGTAGAGTAGGACCTTGCTCGCGGCCTGGAGACGTGTCGATCGCCGGGAAGCCATTGGTGGTGGTGGTAGCGCTCGATTTCTATAACGGCTCAGCTTGCTTCTTCGGCTCCCGGCTCCTTCAGGTTTGTGTGTGGAAAAGCTCCTCTAAGTCCAGTGAGTCTTTTAAAATGATTAAAATGGGGGAGGGGAGGGGCAAGCTGGCGGTGGCAATTAATGCTCCTTGAAGAGCTTTTCGGTAATTGCAACTCTACTCCCCCAGTTGCGGTTATGGCCGGAAAGACTCTCGGCTTCTCCTAACTGACCGGGGGAGGTGATTTCGTCAATAAGTGTGTGAAAGAAATTACTTAAGGAAATTGATAATCCTCTGATATAAATTGAAAGAAATAGGTTATCCAGATCTACTCTAGAGGGGGGGGGGGGTGAATAGAGTATAAAACTTTTTGGCTGTTTTTTCTTTTATATCAGAGTTAAAATATAAGTGATACCAATAATAAATAAATAAAAGAAAATAGGCAAGCTATTCTTGTAACACCCCTATCTGTCACATAGCATATAGAGTAGGTCCGGCCAGGGCCCGACGCCATATACCACAAACAGACTGAAGGGTTACTCATTGAAACCATTCTTCCAATCGTAACGTCCTACACAGAGCATCTAGCGGAAGCAATTTATTATGTTGCAAAAATAAGAACCCAGCCACAAGCATGAGTGTCCACTGTCGAACCCAAACAGGAATGAATTACAAAGTACACAAAGTACCGACCTTATGGCCTTATAAGAGTTCACTAAATTTAAAACAGTGTCTTCCATACTTCGGCTCGCAGACTGGTCACACAAGAATTAAACAAGTAAACAAAACAAGGCCTTCAAGGGACGGCTCAGCAACAATGGCTTTGGCCCGCTATTTGCCAGTCGGCTCCGCAGCACCTGCAAGCACAATTCACCGCAACAGTGGCAAAAAAAAGTAACGGTCAGCTAAAGCTGACCAAATTATAACGATCCCTCCCCCAAACTCGGGGCGACGATGCTCCTTCCCTGCTCTTATTAGCATAATAAGCATTATAGTGAATAATCACAGCATCACAAGTGCAGGCACACACGACCGCACACCCCGTACTCTCAGGGAACTTATACGGTGAACCCGGTCAAAACCGCAGTCTCTCCACCGATCCTTAGATGGCAATACTCGTGAGCATTTTAGTCTTTCCGGCCTAAGCCCAAGACCCACTATCTATGCCAACGGTAAGTACAACGTACCTTAGGTCGCTTTAACCGAACGACAAAGAGCGGGTATGGTTTAGCCTAACCCGTTGCTCACACCACAACGTCAATTTGAGCCATATGCGCGGGTCAAGCTTCCCCGAGTTCCAAAAAAATCAAACATGCACATAACCCAGTTATGTTAAAGGCTGGCACCCAGGACACCAAGTTGGCAGAAATGTGTTTCCGACCAGTTTTTCGGGTGCACCTTGGAGTTAATCCCCAAGACTCCCTGTTGCAATCTACCGCGTATAAAACCCGAAAACAACCAAAGGCACAGAGTCTTCTCCGGCTAATCATGGACAATGAAACATCACCGATCCAGACCAACTTGTCCAGGTAGGCTTCACAAACCATGCCTATGTCCGTATTTCGATTTCGGACTCTACATGCAAACAAGGGGGACTATTGACATCTACCCCAAGGAACACCGAACACTCACCGCACACTCACAGGAGAGGGTTTCCTTATGTAAAAGAAGGAGAGCTTCACATGCTCAAGAAGAGAATCGTTACCCTAGCTTTCCTTTTTGGCGCCATGGAAATCTATACGGTTGGAAAACACCGCGATGATCTCAACTCCGTAGATCTGGACTCAGCTTGAGATTTGGTGCACCAAATCTCCTCCGGCGACCGGATCTCTCTTCCTTCTTCCTCCTTGCTCTTCCCTCTCTCTAGAACTTAGAAAGAGATTGAACCCTAAAGAAATGATGGTTTCTAAGCCATATTCCCGGGTATAACCCAGCAAGAACAACCCTGAGTCGTTGGATCCCAAAATATGGAAACGGATGGCCACGATACGCACTTAAAATGAACTTTCTGAGCCGAACATAGCTTGTGACACGCCCGTGTCTGTAGTCGTGTGCCTCATACGCCGTCGAATCTGTCGCATCCCGAAAAGAACACGGGCACTCGACACGCCCGTATCAGTCTTGACACGCCCGCGTCATCCAGTACACACCCGTGTAGTAGGGCGTGTTCCTCCATCGACACAGGTCCAACACCAACCCGAGGATAACACGAGCATTCGACACGCCCGTGTCGAATTTAACACGCCCGTGTCGGACCCGACCATGCCTGGGCTCAGGCCGTGTCTCTCCCCCAACATAACTCGGCTAATAACCCGAGTAGGACATGGCCTGGGACGCGCCCATATCTCAGGCCATGTTCGTTGTTCGACGCTCGTCGACTTCAATTTTGTCGACGATGGCCGAACCCGAGCACGACATGCCCCTGGGACACGCCCATGTCCCAGGCCGTGTGACATCTACTAAGTCCCAGACTTGGCTCAAAATGCCACCCGTCCCTCTTTTGAGTTTCGGGGCGTTACAGCTCTCTCCCTCTTAAAAGAATTTCGTCCACGAAATTACTGAAAGGAAAAGATACAAAAAACCAAAAGCAAGCTTGACCCTTGTCGCCAACTTTTCGTCCACTGGTACTTGATCAACCGTGATCACCTACGAAGGCTTTTGCACCGCCTTCCGCAATGCTAATATGTGGAATATGTCGTGTAGAACACTCAACTCCGCCGATAGCTCTAGACGATAAGCCGCTTCACCAATCCGGTCCAGGATCTCAAATGGTCCAAGGTACCTCGGGATTAACTTCTCAAGGGTCGTACCTGTGAAACACCCTTGAACGGCTTTATCTTCAAATACACCAAGTCTCCAACAGCGAACTCCACGCTCCGATGCTTGGCATTATATTATTTAGCTTGCATATCCTGTGCGATCAGCAAGCGCTCTCGAATGGTTCGTACAAATTAAGTGGCGCTTTCCACCTCTTGATTTTTTTCCAACCTCGCCTCACTCGTTTCTAACCATGACAATGATGTGCGACATTTTCTAACATATAGGGCCTCGAAGGGCGCCATTTTTATTCTCGCTTGGTAGCTGTTATTGTACACAAACTCCACCAAATACAGGTGATCTTCCTACTACTTCCCAAAATCTAGGACGCACATGCGAAACATGTCTTCCATTGTCCTGTTAACTCTCTCAGTCTTACCATCCGTCTGCGGATGAAAGGCTGTGTTGAACCTCAGCTTAGTACCAAGCATTTGCTGCACCAACCTCCAGTCATTGGACGTAAACCGCCCATCTCTATCACTCACGATGCTGCAGGGCACACCATGTAATCGAACAATGTTATCCACATACAACTTCGCCAGTTTCTCCACGAAATCATCCTTCCTATTTGGAATCAAGCGCGACACTTTTGTCAACCGATCTACGATCACCCAGATGGCATCATTTCCCTTCTGCGATCATGGCATTCCATGCACAAAGTCTATTGAGATATCGTCGAACTTCCACTCTGGAATAGGCAAAGACTTTAAGAAACCCCCTGGCTTTTGGCACTCTGCCTTCACTAAGGTGCAAGTCTGACACTTCGCCACATATAGTGCCACATCCTTCTTGAGTCCTGGACACAAGAACAACTTCTTTAGATCTCGGTATATCTTTGTGCTCCCTGGGTGAATCGAGTACTTGGTATGATGAGCCTCGTACATCAACTCCACCCGTAAATTATCCACGTTTGGGACGCACAAACGACTGTCCTTCCTTAGCAGTCCATCTTCAACCGTTAATTGGGAATTTGACCCATCTGAAACTGCCTTCATGATTTGCTTCATGCTGCTATCCAAATCCATAGCCTGCTGAATCCGATCAGCCAGGTCATACTGCACTTCCGTCCAGTTCAAAAGCGCTTCAGCGCTTGTATGCTTGTCAACACAAGAGATATCTAATGCCTCCAACTCCCAAATCAACTGCTCGTCATGAACCGACAACCAGTTGACTTGTGCGGGAGCCCTGCGACTCAACGCATTTGTAACTGCATTGCCTTTCCCGGGCACATAATGAATTTTGAATGTATATTCCCCCAGGAACTCCATCCATCTCCGCTGCCTCATATTCAGATCCTTCTGGTCTAACAGGTATTTCAGGCTCTTGTGGTCGGTATAAATATCGACCTTTACGCCATACAAATAATGCATCCACAACATCAGAGCAAAAATCACGGCTGCTAACTCCAAGTCGTGGACTGGATAATTTCTCTCATGCACTTTCAGCTGATGCGAGCCATAAGATATAACACTTCCATGCTGCAGTAGCACGCAGCCCAAACCACTGCCCGAAGCATCGTTGTAGATCTCAAAGCCTTCAGTCCCACTCGGCGAACTTAGTACTGGCGTCGTGGTCAACCGACCCTTCAACTCTTCAAAAGCTTGCACGCACTCCTGCGTCCAAACAAACTTCTGATATTTCCTTGTCAAAGTCGTGAGAGGTAACGCTATCCGCGAGAAGTTCTCTTCGAAGTGCCTGTAATAGCCGAAAAGCCCCAGAGAACTCCAGACTTCCGCTACCGTAGACAACACAGGCCACTCCCGTATTGAACCTATCTTCGCCGAATCCACTGCAATCCCTTCCCCACTAACTATGTGACGATGGAACGCTTCTGAGGGCAACCAAAACTCGCATTTGGAGAACTTTGTGTATAGCTCGTTCCTCCTCAGCGTCTCCAAAACCAAATGCAGATGCTTGAAGTGATCCTCTTCGCACTGCGAGTACACCAATATGTCGTCGATAAAGACGATTACATAGTGGTCTAAGTACTCCTTGAACGCTCTGTTCATCAGTTCTATGAACACTAATGATGTATTAGTCAGCTCGAACGGCATGACCGTAAACTCGAAATGCCCATATCTCGTGTTGAACGCTATTTTTGGGATATCACATTCCCTTATTCTCAGCTGATAGTAACCAGACTTAAGATCCAATTTTGAGTATACCTATGACCCGACTAACTGATCAAACAGATCATCAATCCTTGGGATCGAGTACTTGTTCTTTTCCGTTAACTTGTTCAGTTCTCTATAGTCGATACATAGTCGCAAACTTCTGTCCTTCTTCTTGACAAAGAGGACTAGTGCGATCTAAGGTGACGAACTTGGACACACATAACCCTGCTCCAACAACTCTTCGAGTTGAACCTTTAGCTTCGCCATTTCCTTAGGTGATTACCTATAAGGAGAGTGTGACACAGGTTTGGCACCTGGCACTAGCTCAATCGTGAAGTCGATCTCCCGCTGGGGTGGGGCTCTGGGAAGATTATCCTGGAACACGTCAAGGTACTCGCACACTACTGGGATGCAACCTAAATTGGGCTTAGGCTTCGCAGCCTCCACTAGCGTGAAGAACAGCTCTGCACCAGCATGAACTGCCTTGACCACCTGAAGAGCAGACATTAAGGTCTTGCTCGATCCCTTCAAACCCGCAAACGTTGTCTCCCGGTCAGCTCCCAACTTGACTTCCTTACGATTACAATATATGTATGCCTTCTGCTCCAAAAGCCAGTCCATAATAAAAATGACGTCGAACTCTACTAGCGGCAGTAACGACGGTAGCAAGTCGAACTACTGACTCCAAATACTAATCTTTACGACACAAACTCTGTACGCATGCTTAGAACACCCATTCGACAACAACATGTCCAATTTGTCCTTCGCCATCGAAGAAGGGACTCTGATGCGCGATATGAAACCTTCGGACAAAAAGGAGTGTGAAGATCCCGTATCGATGAGTGCTCTTGCCAGATTATCACAAATCAAAACAAAGTCTATACAAACAGTAATAAGCTAACAAGCACAAGGAAACGGTATTTAAAGCTAAATTGCTATAAATTTAAACCGTACCTGTCACCACATCCGCTTGTTTGATGGCCTCCTGCTGGCCAAGATTGTAGACTCTTGGTTGAGTCGGAGCATAATGGGATGCGGTTGACTCCACCGCCTTGCCCTTTTCCACGTAAGTTGCTCCCTGCTTCCTCTCGGACTTTGGACGTCCTCTCCAACAGTCACGGGCAAAATGCCCCGGCTTCCCACAAGTAAAGCAAGCGCCAGGTTCGGCCCATGGCCGCTCCTGAAGCACTATAAGAAGGAACTGGACCCGAAGTCCTAGCCTTCTTAAAGAACTTACGATACCCATACTTTGAGGTTGTTGGCACCTTGAACTCTGTCTTCTTAACACTGGAGTCTTTCTTTGTCTGCACATTCTTCATATCTTTCTCCAAAGACCGGGCCTTGTTGACCAGGGTAAAGAAGCCCTGCGTCATCAGCCCCGAGAGCAGTAGTCTTAAGTCATCCCTCAGACCTTCATAGAATCAGTTTGTCTTTCGTTCCTCATCAATGAATGTAGCACTTGCATACCGACCCAAACATGTAAATTCATGGAGGTACTCATCCACGCTATTCTCTCCCTACACCAACTTCTTAAACTCGTTCTCCAATGCAATCCTCTGAGCAGAGGGGAGGTATCTTGCCAAGAACAGCCTCAAAAACTCTTCCATCGAGATGTCTGTAAGTGGTCTTCCACCAAAGTGGTGTAGTTCCATACCTTCCCACCACAGCCTTGCATCGCCGTCCAACAAGTAAGTGGATATAGTGGTCTTCTACCGCTCTTCCGTCTTTGTAGCTATCAAGACTCTCTTAACTCTGGAGAGCAAATCCTCTACTTGGGTTGGGGTTCTCGTCCCCGAGAACATTGGAGTATTAAAGACCATAATGTGTTTGAGCTGTTTCTTTGTTGCTCTCCTAGGCATCATTGGCTCAACCACAACCTGCTCCACTCTCCTTGGCTCCGCCGCTTGGAGCGATACTTGCTCCATAGTAGGTGTAGGCTGCTGCATCTGCCTCACAGGCTGTGCATTAATCATCACAAACACTGCTTCAGCTACCAATTATATGGTCTAAGCCGAAGGAGGTGTTGCCGGCGCATCGTTTGGTGCGCTATTTGCCTCAGAAACTGGACGTTCTGACGGCCCCGTACCACTCCTGGTCACCTATAGTCGTACAAAACACCACTAAGCGACAAAACAAAATTGCAAAAAGCAATTATAGGAACACGCAGGTTCCTCAAACATGTGTATTTTCATTCCTAAGTGGACAATCATGGGTTCTTTTCATGTTATAACGATGACGCACACACATGTGCTCACCAACCCTTAAAGTGAATTCGTCCATGAATTTATTTAAACCTGACCGAAACCGGTAGTCTGATACCAAATTGAAACACCCCTATCCGTCACATAGCATATAGCAGTAGGTCCGGACGGGGCCCGATGCCATATACCACAGATAGACCGAAGGGTTACACATTGAAACCATTCTTCCAATTGTAACGTCCTACACAGAGCATCTAGCGAAAGCAATTTATTAACTTGCAAAAATAAGAACCCAGCCACAAGAATGAGTGTCCACTATCGAACCAAAACAGGAATGAATTACAAAATACATAAAGTACCGGCCTTATGGCCTTACAAGAGTTCCATAAATTTAAAACAGTGTCTTCCATACTTCGGCTCGCAGGCCGGTCACACATGAATTAAAGAAGTAAACAAAACAAGGGCTTCAAGGGTCGGCTCAGCAACAAGGGCTTTGGCCCGCTATTTGCCACTCGGCTCCGCAACACCTGCAAGCACAATTCACCGCAATGGTGGCAAACAAAAGTAACGGTCAGCTAAAGCTGACCAAATTATAACGATCCCGCCCCCAAACTCGGGGCGGCGAGGCTCCTTCCCTGAACTTATTAGCATAATAAGCATTATAGTGAATAATCACAACATCATATGTACAGGCACACACGTGCGCACACCCCGTGCTCTCAGGGCACTTACACGGTGAACCCAGTAAAAATCGCGGTCTCACCACCGCCCCTTGGACGGCAATACTCGTGATCATTTTAGTCTTTCCGTCCTAAGCCCAAGACCCTCTATCTATGCCAACAGTAAGTACCACATACCTTTGGTCGCTTTAACCGAATGACACAGAGCGGGTACGGTTCCGCTTAACCCGTTGCTCACACAACAACGTCAATTTAAGCCATATGCGCGGGTCAAGCTTCCCCGAGTCCCAAAATGATCAAACATGCACATAACCCAGGTATGTTCAAGGCTGGCACCCATGCCACCAAGTTGGCAGAAATGCTTTTCCGCCCAGTTTTCCGGGTGCACCATGGAGTTAATCCCCAAGACTCCCTGTTGCAATCTACCGCGTAGAAAACCCGAAAACAACCAATGGCACGGAGTCTTATCCGGATAATCATGCACAATGAAACATCACTGATCCAGACCAACTTGTCCGGGTAGGCTTCACACACCATGCCTATGTACTTATCTCGATTTTGGACTCTACATGCAAATAAGGGGGACTATTCATATCTACCCCAAGGAACACCACACACTCGCAGGAGTGGGTTTCCTTATGCAAAAGAAGGAGAGATTCACATGCTCAAGAAGAGAATCGTTACCCTAGCACTCCACTTTGGCGCTATGGAAATCTATACAATTGGAAAGCATCGCGATGATCTCGTCTCCGTAGATCAGGACTCGACTTGCAATTTTGCGCTCCGAATCTCCTCCGGCGACTGAATCTCTCTTTCTTCTTCCTCCTTGCTCTCCCCTCTCTCTAGAACTTAGAAAGAGATTGAACCCAAAAGAAATGAGGGTTTCTAAGCCCTATTCCCGGGTATAACCCAGCAAGAACAACCCTGAGTCATTGGATCCCAAAATAAGGAAACGGGCGGCCATGATTCGCACTTAAAATGAACTTCCTGGGCCGAACACAGCTTGTGACACGCCCGTGTCCAAGGCCGTGTTCCTCATACGCCGTCGAAACCGTCGCGTCCCGAAAAGAACATAAGCGCTCGACACGCCCGTGTAAGGCTTGACACGCTCGTGTCATCCAGTACACGCATGTATAGCTGGGCGTGTTCCTCCATCGATATAGGTCCAACACCAATCCGAGGAGAATACAGGCATTCAACATGCCCCTGTTGAATTTGACACGCCCGTGTCGGACCCGAACACGCCTTGGCTCAGGCCGTGTCTCTCCCCCAACACAACTCGGCTAACAACTCGTGTAGGACATGGCCTGGGATACGCCCGTGTCTTAGTCCGTGTTCTCTGTTCGACACTCGTCGACTTCAATTTTGTCGACCACTTGCCCATCGCCGAACCCGAGCATGACACGCCCGTGTCCTAGGCCGTGTGACCTCTACCAAGTCTCAGACTTAGCTCAAAATGCCACCCGTCCCTCTTTTGAGTTTTGGGGCGTTACAATTCTAATTATCACAACAATCAGCAAGAGCAAGAAGAAAATGAACAACCAGACGACACAAGAAATTTATAGTGGTTCCCCAAATCTGGGTACATCCACTCTTCTACCACCCTGGTAGGAATCACTCTCAGGTTTTTGATCAGGTGACTGCCACCAAATAATATCTCTTTGCAGGGAGATATTGCAACCCTTCTGGCTTTTGATCAGGTGCCAGAAAACCACTGAAGTCTTTTGATCAGGAGACCTCACAACCAAGAATTACTTTTGAAGGGAGTAAGAACCCTGTATACAATGGGGGAAAGTAAAAGTTAAGTTGTCTTCTCTGTTCTCAAACAAATGAGAGAAGACTTGAGAGTGATCCTGATGATGTCAAGGCTTGTCCTGTGATCTTGAATGGTTCAGGAATCCAAAGCCTTGCTCAGGGTGTAGGTCTTGATTTCCAGAAAGCTTAGACTTATTGTGATGAAAATCTCTTCTTGCTTCCTGGAAGAACACTTGTGTGAAGAACTGAAAACTATTCTTCTTTTTCTGTCTTGTGTTCTCTGTGTGAATCTCTGTATGTTCATGTGCCTTGATTCACTGTGTATCATTCCTTTTAAATAATCCAATCTAAATTCGAACTGACACACCTTGATTGACTGTCGAAATCATGGGAACTTGTGTAACAGCTATAAGGGAATTAAATTCATTTCCCTAACTGTCCCATGAATAGCTATATAATAACTCTGTGAATACCAGTAATTAATGCTTGTCAAGGAATGACTATATTCAGAGAATATATGCTTCAATTACTTAGAGTCATATAAGCAATAAAATATTCAATCAATAAAGGAAAACAATAACCGCAAAGAATAATGGTTGATCTGGCAGTTATCGTTGATCTGGTCATATGATCGTCAAACTCAAACATCCTCTATCGTTTAGCTGAGCCCTGTGATTGTTGAACAAAAATTCTGCTTTCCAAACTGGGCTTCAAGATCATCGAACTGAAATGGTTGATCGTCGATCTCAATCCTGAAAGTAGATCAGAGATCGTCGAAATAAGTTCAGCGATTGTCGATCTCAGCTTTAAAAGATTCACTTTGAGATCGTCGAATGCAGAATGAAGATCGTCGGGCTCTTTTCACTTAGTCAATTTCTGCCTTGTTCAGTCTCTGCTATCTTCTAAATCTCTAATGTCTTGATCTTGTCTCACCGAGATGTTGACCTACCTGACACCTAAGACACTAGACTAGACCCTGACTATACAATATGGGTCTGATACAACCTATATTAGTGAACCTAGCCCAAATCCAAACTAGGGGTCCAACAATCTCCCCCTATTTGAGTACGGTCATTAAATAAAATAAAAAAGGAATACAATAACAAATCTAAGCAAACATATCTTTCATGAATATAAAAAGAATTCAACAGATATTTACAGAAAAAGATATAAACACAAAATGAAAGAGTTCTAAGATTTGTCAGGAGTCGGCTTAGAAAATTCAAATTTTCTTTTAGGATCTACTGCTCACTGTCTTGATATCTTTAAGCCAGCCTCACCAAGAACCTTTAGAGATGTTGCTCTGGGAACAACTACCTCAGGGTGAACCTGCATGTAAGTATTAGCATCAAAAATATTCTTATCTACAACAAAATTTTCAAGCTATTTCTCCCTGTATTTAGACATTGTTGAAAATTGAGAAGGGTCAGGTCCTTCTTCTCTAGCTTTATTCATCTGGGAGAGAGCAATCAGTTCATGAAACCTAGCCATACTGAAATTTTGATCTAGCTCAGGTTCATACTGTGATGTATCTTCTTCTAAATCAAGAGAAATCTTCTGATGCTTCCTGTGCTTAATTGATTGATCTTGAAACTTTGTTTCTATTGCTAATTCTTAGGACTGACTTTCATGAAGGTTAGGAGGAGTTCTGACTTCACTGAACTTTCCAGGAATTTTGAATTTCCTGCTGAAATCTGAACTGTCTTCTTTGTCAGCCTGATCATACTGTCTACCTCTCCCTCTTGAATAACCCCAAGAGTAAGACCTGGATGGTCTACTGTGAGATTGAGGCGTATAAGATCTCTGCTGCTGGGAGGAGGTAGCAGTTCTAGAAGCAACATTGCCAATAGCACCTACTGAAGGAGGAGGAGGAGGTGGATCCTTCCTGAAAACTTTGATAGGAGAGGAACCATTATTTCTCCTTTTATTTTGAGCCTTCAACTCATTCTTAGAAAATTTCATCTAGTGAGGAGTTGTTGGAGTGAGAGTAATGGTGTGCCTGATAAAGTAAGGGATGTCATCTCGAGGATTTGACTTTGGCACTGCCTTCAGTGGAGCTTTCCTCTTCTTGGACATTTTCTTCTTTTTACTGTCATCTGAATCTGAATCCTCAGCTTGATCATCATCATAAGATCCTTGGGGATTATCATACATAGCATCAATCTTTGCAATTACTTTATTTGGAACTGAAACAGAAAGTTCTTCATCTATATCAGCAGCTATAACTTCATCCAAGTCTGGGACTGGAGAAGTAGAACAGACATAGGTTGGAGGAGAGAAAGCCTTGGGCTCTGAAATATCAACCTAAGCCATGCTGATAGGCTCAACCTCTGGAGCTGCAGAAAGATCAGGCACTGGAGCCGAAAAGCTCTGGAGAAACTTTTGCAAAATATATGTGCTCACTGGAGCAGTACAACAAACAATATATATACAATACTGAGGTGTAACAAATGAAAGAATTGAGCTATAAAGAAGATCAAAAAGATCTAGGATAGCATACAATTCCCCTGAAGGATGGATAGTATGTCCAACAGAAAGAACCTCTACTTCCAAAGAGTCAAAAGGATCATCTATCAAAAATATCTCAAGCTCTGCATCTATCAAAACTGTATCTATATAACTGATAAAATTGTATCTATAACTAACAAAACTGTAGCTGCCTCTACTGCTGCAACTATTGGAGGAGGGGGAACTTCTCCACTGGACATCTCCCCTTGCCTGGTAGCAGTAATGTCTGCTGCCAGGCCCCTAGATGAAGAAGGGCCAGAGATAGAGGAAATAATGTAATTGATGGAAGCTAGGAGAGGTGCAAGGCATCCTCTACAATAGTTTTGATGGTAGGGGTCAGAAGAGCAATGAGAGCAGATGGGTCAGAAGATGTGGATGGTAGAGATTGTCCACATATTGTACAAATGGTGGAAGTTGTAGGGGGAATGGATGATTTAGGGATATCCATGGGTTCTGGATGGGGGGAAGGTTCATGAGATGGTGAATGAGGTGGAGAAGGAGAAGGAGTTGGTGAAGGAATGTTAAGATCAAAGGTGGGTGAGGTTTGGATAGAAATGGTAGTGGAAGGGATCTCCTCTAGATAAGTTGGTGATGGAGATACTGGAGGAGGAGATGAAGGAGGGCTTGGAAGTAGAGTTGGTTGATGTTGTAGTGGAGAAGGTGGTCTAGCTGGAGAATGAGGTGGAGGAGAAGGAATCACTGGTTCATCTTCCCTAGGGTGAGGAGCGACTAAAATAGCCCTTGTGTCCTCAGATTCCCTATGGGAGGAGGGAGCCCTGGAGGGCATAAAGATGGTCCTTTCCCACTTTCCAAAATGAGCTAGGGCCAGCCTCTTGGAAGCATTAATAAAGACTGTTAGGGATGTCAATAATTCAGGGCATTTTTAAGTGAGAAAAATCCCTAGAAGTCTGCCAAGAGAGATCGCTCTCTTATTTATTTTCTTCTTTATCAACTCAAACAAAATTGCAGCCCAATTCACTATCTTCTGATTTACCAATTCACTCATCAAAATAAACTGATGCCTGGAAATGTTATCATGGGCAGTGTTCTTCCCAAGCAACACTTTTCCCACAATATGTGCCAAGAACTTGTATTGAGGCGACAAGTTCTTCTTCAGAAGCTTGATATGGTTTGCATCAGCATGACCCATTCTGGAAAGCATGGAAGCAAACTCTTCCTTATCCATTTCAATATCATCTTCACCATTAACGAAACCAAAAATCTCAGTAAGAACTACAGGGGTTAGACTTACCACCTGTTTAGAAATGGTTCCAACCAACGAATTTCCATCTCAGGATGATGATGTATAAGCCCATTCTTTAATTTATGTCACTAGCAACTTCATCCTTGTCGTCATAAACTTCTGTAACCTTGGCTCATCAAACAACTTCAACACATCCTAAAAAATATGTTCACAGTGCTTGAATGATTCAAGATCAATGTCGAAGTTAGAATCGAACTTCATGCTTGACAGAATCGCCGCTGTGATTGCCATTTGAGAGTTCCTGCAAAGAAAACACATATAAAGTGCAGAAGGGAAATATAAAGGGCGGGACTATTTCCGTCTAAACCCTAGATTATAAGGTTTAAGAAAACGAAGAGACGGAATTAGTCGGACGAATAAACTAATAAAAAATGACTTCAAATCCGTGGTTTGCGAAATATTTTAATATAAAATGAGTTCGATAACCGCAGATTGAAGAGAAAGAATAAATAGTCGATCTCAGATTGATGATGAATTCTCTGAACCAAAAATCGTCGATCTCCGTTCGATGATAATTGTTTCACTAAGAAGTGATCGTCGATCTCAGTTCAACGATCAACTTCACGAGACGCTAGCAGATCGTCGATCTCTGTTCGACGATCTGTCAACAAATCGTCGATCTCAGACAGAAAGTCAAATAATCTCATCTCCATTAATCATACCTAGCTGATTCATAAAGAATAGATGTTTCTTTTCATCCAAGGGTTTGGTTAAAATATCTGCCCTTTGCAAATCAGTAGGGATGCAAGTGAGGTTAATTTTCTTCTTGTCCACACACTCCCTAATGAAATGATGCCTTACATCTATATACTTTGTCCTAGAATGATGTACTAGATTCTGTGCTATAGAAATAGCACTAGTACTATCACAAAATATAGTTGAATTATTTAAGTTGTATCCATAATCCAAGAGTTGATTTTGTATCCATAGCATCTGGGAATAACAACTGCCAACTGCTATATATTCAGCTTTTGCTATTGATGTAGACACAGATGTCTGCTTTTTACAAAACCAAGAGACAAGCCTAGCACCCAGGAACTTGCATGTTCTAGATGTGCTTTTCCTGTCCAATCTACATCCAGCAAAATCAGCATCTTAGTATCCAATTAACTCAAATTCTGATTCAATTGGATACCAGAGTCCTAGATTTGGCCAACTTTTTATATATCTCAAAATTCTTTTTAATAAAACTAAGTGAGATTCTTTATGGTTCACCTGGAACCTAGCATAAAGACATGTAACAAACATTATATCAGGCCTACTTGCTGTCAGATATAGAAGGGACCAATTAATGACCCTATATAATTTATGATCAACTGGTTTCCCATGCTCATCAGAATCAATCATAGCATTTGTAGCCATGGGTATTTTCTTAGCTGAGGCATCAGCCATCCCAAACCTTTTGATCAGCTCTTTAGCATACTTAGATTGGGATAGGAAAATGCCATCAGGTGCCTGCTTCACTTGGAGACCAAGGAAGTAGGAGGGTTCACCCATACTACTGATCTCAAACTTAGAATGCCTAAGGTTGGAAAACCTCTTGCATAGTTTGGGATATGTAGAGCCAAATATTATGTCATCTACATATATTTGTACTAGCAGTATTTTATCATGATGATGCTTGAAAAACAAAAGTCCTATAAACCATGCCTCTAGAAAACTTATGCTCTAACAAGAAGCTAGCTAGGGTCTCATACCAAGCTCTTGGTGCTTGCTTGCGGCCATTGAGAGCTTTATGCAATCTATAAACAAAAGAGGGTTGAGTTGGAGAAATAAAACCCGGTGGTTGTTCAACATACACCGCTTCTTTGAGTTCTCCATTTAGAAAGACACTTTTAACATCCATCTGATAGACTTTGAATTTTTGAGATGCAGCATGGCCAAGAAAATTCAGATTGCCTCTAACCTTGCCATCGGTGCAAAGGTTTGATCATAATCAGTGCCTTCTTCCTGCTTATAACCTTGAGCAATAAGCCTAGCCTTGTTCCTTATAATTTCTCCTTGTGCATCCAACTTGTTTTTGAACACCCATTTTTTCTAATGAATGGGTAATTCATTGGTATTGGGACCAATTCCCAAACTCTACATCTCTCAAATAGGTTGAGCTCCTCTTGCATTGCAAGGATCCAGTGGGGATCTTGCTCAGCATCTTGAATGGAATGAGGTTCAACTTGAGAAATGAAGAAGGCATGCATCAGATCCTAGTGGAGTTGATGCCTAGTCTACACACCTGTTGATATGTCTCCAATCACTTGAGATGCATGATGATCTCTAAGTGTTACTAAATCAGCAGGAGGAGTTAGTTGTTCAATAGCTTCAGGGACTAATTCCTCTTGTGGAATCAAGACTGCTATTGGAACTTATTCTGTTTGAACATTGTCCTCTTCATCACTGCTATCAGCAACCTATGGAGAAGGATGTATGATAGCCTCAAGGGTGAGGGTCACATTATCTAACTTCTCACACAAGGTGGGTACCTGCAAAGTATGACTGGTAGAAGAATTCTTCTCCTTATAAAACATGTTAGCTTCCTCAAAAGATACATGTACAAACTCTTCAATTTTCAAAGTTGATTTATTATAAACCCTATAAGCCTTGCTTACTTGGGAATATCCTAGATAAATTCCCATTTCAGACTTGGCTTAAAACATTCTAGTGTATTTTTTGTTGTTAATATGTATGTAACAGACACAACCAAATACTCTAAAATAGTCTACTTTAGGTTTCTTCCCTTTGAGTAGCTCATAGGGGGTCTTAGCCTTAAGCTTGTGTATTAAGCTTCTATTCAGGACATATTTAGTTGTGCTCACTGCCTTTGCCAAAAAGGAAAGGGGAAAGTATGCATCAGCAAGTAATTTACCTGCAGCTTCAATCAGGGTTCGATTTTTTCCTTTCAGCTATCCCATTTTGTTTAGGAGTTCTAGGAGCAGAAAAACATTGCATGATACTTTCCATCTCACAGAACTCTTGCATAAGAAGAGACTCAAACTCAGTACCATGATCACTTCCGATCAATACAACTTGAGTAGAGAACTCAATCTGTATGTACTTGAGAAAATCTGTAAGAACCTTGAAGTTATCTGACTTATTTTTCAAGAAGAACACCCAAGTGAACCTAGAGAAGTCATCTATAATAACCAAGGTGTAAGACTTCCGTCCTTGGCTTTGTACAATAATGGGTCCAAAGAGATCCATGTGAAACAAATACAAAATCCTAGGTGAGTCACTCTTATTAATGGATTTGAAACTAGTTTTAGTTTGCTTACCAGTTGATAAGCCCTGCACAGGATTTCCTTCTTATAGGGGTAAGAAGGCAATACTCTTACAAGGTTGACCTTTGATAGCCTAGCAATGTATTTTAAATTTACATGTCCTAACCTCCTATGCCATAGCTCATTCTGATTACTAGATTGGTTAAATAAACAAATTTCATTTATGGCTGAGTTAAAGTTAAAAATATAAATGTTACCTACTCTAGAACTAGTTAAAACAACTATGCTGCCAGCTGAAGAAATAATGCAAGAGGAATGATTGAATGATACCTGAAATCCTTCATCACAAAGTTGACTGATGGAGAACAAGTTATGTTTCAATCCACTTACATATGCTACCTTCCTGAATGTGACAGCTCCTATTTTGACTTCTCTATAGCCTTCAGTCTGACCATAGTTGGAGTCACCAAAAATAACTTTAGGTCCTAGCTTTGACTTGTAGCTGGATAAGTTGTCCTTCCATCCTATCATGTGCTTTGAGCACCCACTGTCCAGATACCATTACTGGTATATGATGGACAACTCTTTACCTGCAACAATTAAAAGGTTAGTTGTTCTTGGCCTAGGATACCTTGGGTCCTTTATTTTCTTGATAAGAAAAACTTGAAATAACAGAACTAGCTGGCTGAGATTGATATCCTAGTGGATGATATCTCCTAGGTGGAATTTCCCAATGTGTAAAAGGATTAACTATTTCCCTTTTCTGATTAGAGTTTTTATAAAGTTTGAATTTCTGTCAGGATTAGGAGTTTTATTACTTCTTACTGTCGATGATTGAAAGTGAGATCGTCGATCTGAGTTCGATGACATTGGTTGGGATCGTCGATCTCTGCTCAGAGAGGGATAATATTCATTCTCTGTGCCCCATGTTTGTCGATCTCTGCTCGATGGTCCATACATAAATCGTCGATTACAGTAAGACGATTGATTATAGTAAATATTTTCGTTCATAGATCGTCGATCTGAGTTCGACGATCTGTTCACATTTCGTCGATCTGAGTTCAATGAAAACTACTGAACATTGTTTTTGTTTTGATTTTGTCTGTTTCTATTTTTCTATTTGTTAGGTTTGTTTCTATTTGCAGTTGGGGGTTTTTCATAGATTAGTTCTTTACCCTTTTCAGAGATGAAATTTACAGGAGTCCTTAGTGTATTTTTCTGAATTATTGGGGGTTGGCTTGATGAAGCACCCAAGCCAAGCTTGCCAGTGAGTCTTGCATTAACAGTACTTGTAATGTCCATCAGCTTGAGGCTTATCCCATTAAGGGATTCTTCAAGTTGCCTTGCCTCAGCAAGTTCAGTTTTTAATTTGATTATTTGTTCATTAGCAACTGTAATATCATCTTTTAGTTGATTGTTCTCTACAACTAGATTACTTTGATCATTTAATTGCTCTCTAAGTTTTTTGATTTGTTTTTTCTGAACTAATTAAATCTATACACATAGTTTTAAATTCAAGTAAGAAATCTTCTGAATTGAAATCAAAAGATGAGAGTACCTGGTCCACTTCAGAGAGTGATTCTTCATCATCTGATGAGTCTTCTTCTGAATGAATGCTGGAAGCACCAATTGCCATTAGACAAACTTCCTTTGCCTTCTTCATCTTCATCACTAGGGCTAGAGGATGAGGAATCCTCTTCTGTATCACTCCAAGTTTCTTCTACAAAGCCTTTCTCTTTCCCTTATGTTTGCTTGAGGAAGGCTTACTATACTTCTATTTTCTGGAGTCCTTATCTTTTCTTTTCTCCTTCTTCTGATTCTCTCGACACTCAGAAATGTAGTGTCCAGGTTTCTTGCAACCAAAACAAACAACCCCTTTAGTTGGTGTTTTATCATACCTGAGCTTATCTTCTTGTCTGGCTGACTTCTTCCTGAAGTCTTTTTTGCCCATCTTGTAAAATCTCTTTGCTAAGAGACTTCTTCATTAGCAGCAAGAGCTGATGTTTCTTCTGTAGACTTGAATGCAATATTTTTCTCTTTTCTGACTGGAGTAGAAGCCTTCTGCTCTACCTCCCTAGTCTTTGTCAGGTGCTCAAAGGATTTGAGCTTCCCTAGAAGAGTTTCTATGGAGATTTCTGTAATGCTTCTGGCATCTTTGATTGGCCAGATCCTTATGTCTTATGAGCTGGGAAGACACATCAAGATCTTATCATTGATCTCAGTCAATGAGATGTCCTTGTCCAATGTCTTCAGTTCACTAATGATGGCACTCAGTCTCCCATACATTTCTTCCACTGACTCATTGTCCTCTTTTCTGAAATTCTCATATTTAGAGATGAGAAGGGATCTTCTATCCTTTCTTTCTTCTATTGAGCCTGCCACCATCTGGTTCAAGTAGTCCCAGATGGACTTTGCTGATGTGCAATCAACAACCTTTTTGAATATATCATCTGAAATGGTTTGGGCCAGTATGTTCATGGCCTTGGCATCAACAACCTTTGCTTTCTTCTGTGCATCAGTCCAATCTGGTGGTGGAACTACATGAGTGTCAGCAGTTGAAGAAGTGGTTGCAGTTGGTTGAGGTGGACTTGTCAAAATTGAGTTAAAAATGTCTTCATCAATTGAGTTCATGTATAATCTGATTCTTGCCTTCCAGATACTGAACTTATTTAAGTTACAGACTGGAGGTCTGGTGCTTGCATAGTCCTTATTCTGTGCCATATGATAAAAGAATAACTAAGGAAAAAGAAAATCTGAATAAGCAAGGATCTTGGTTCAAGTGTTAGCTTATTCAACCAAAGAAACCAATCCTCTGATACCAATTGAAAGAAATGACTTAAGGCAATTGATAATCCTCTGATATCAATTGAAAGAAATAGGTTATTCAAATCTACTCTAGAGGGGGGGGGGGTGAATAGAGTATAAAACTTTTTGGCTATTTTTTACTTTTATATCAGAGTTAAAATATAAGTGATATCAATAATAAATAAATAAAAGAAAATAGGCAAGCTATTCTAATTATCACAGCAATCAGCAAGAGCAAGAAGAAAATGAGCAACCAGACGACACAAGAAATTTATAGTGGTTCCCCAAATCTGGGTACATCCACTCTTCTACCACCCTGGTAGGAATCACTCTCAAGTTTTTGATCAGGTGACTGCCACCAAAAAATATCTATTTGCAGGGAGATATTACAACCCTTCTAGCTTTTGATCAGGTGTCGGAAAACCACTGAAGTCTTTTGATCATGAGACCTCACAATAAGGAATTACTTTTGAAGGGAGTAAGAACCCTGCATATAGTGGGGGAAAGTAAAAGTTGAGTTATCTTCTCGGTTCTCAAAAAAATGAGAGAAGACTTAAGAGTATCCTAATGATGTCAAGGCTTGTCCTATGATCTTGAATGGTTCAAGAATCCAAAGCCTTGCTCAGGGTGTAGGTCTTGATTTCCAAAAAGCTTAGACTGATTGTGATGAAAATCTCTTCTTGCTTCCTGGAAGAACACTTGTGTGAATAATTGAAAACTGTTCTTCTTTTTCTATCTTGTGTTCTCTGTGTGAATCTCTGTATGTTCCTGTGCCTTGATTCACTGTGTATCATTACTTTTGAATAATCCAATCTGTATTCGAATTGGCACACCTTGATTGACAGCCGAAATCATGGGAACTTGTGCAACGGCTATAAGGGAATTAAATTCATTTCCCTAACTGTCCCATGAATAACTGTATAATAACTCTGTGAATACCAGTAATTAATGCTTGCCAAGGAACGACTATATTCAGAGAATATATTCATCACTTACTCAGAGTCATATAAGAAATAAAATATTCAGTCAATAAAGGAAAATAATAACTGCAAAGAATAATGGTTGATCTGGCAGTTATCGTCGATTTGGTCCTGTGATTGTCGAACTCAAACATCCTCTATCGTTGAGCATAGCACTGTGATCATTGAACTGAAATTCTGCTTTCCAAACTGGGCTTCAAGATCGTCGAACTGAAATGGTTGATCGTCGATCTCAATCCTGAAAGTAGATCAGAGATCGTCGAACTAAGTTCAGCGATCATCAATCTCAGCATTAAGAGATTAACTCTAAGATCGTCGAACGCAGAACCAAGATCATCGAGCTCTTTTCTCTAAGTCAATTTTTGCCTTGTTCAGTCTCTGTTGTCTTCTAAGTCTCTGATGTCTTGATCTTGTCTCACTGAGATGTTGACCTAACTGACACCTAAGACACTAGACTAGACCCAGGCTATACAATGTGGGTCTGATACAGCCTATATTAGTGAACCTAGCCCAAATCTAAACTAGGGGTCCAACAGTGTGGGCCGTTGGCCTTCCAGGCCATAAATAGCAGCTTCGCACTCTCTTTCTCTCTCTCCATTAACATGGAATTCGGGTCCAACTGACTGCCACATGGCATTCTTCAATTTGACCGCTTATTATTGTTTAAATAAGTCTTAATAAAAGAACCGGCCAATTAATTCATCTTGGCACAATTCTCGAAAAGTTCTGGTTCAGCCGAACAACCAAACATGCCAAAAATTTCTCTAAGGCAAAAGCGTTGAGACAAGCGTCCACACTCAACGCCAAAATCGCCAGGAATTTTCTAAGTACAGCTCACTCGACGCCATTCAGTCTATGGCATTGAGTGAGCTCAAATCACTCAACGCCATTGTTCCAAAATTTTTCCAAGTACAATGGTGTGGAGTGAGCTCAGCTCACTCGATGCCAATCAGTCTATGACATTGAGTGAGCTTAACTCACTCAACGCCATAATTCTAGAAAATTTTTCCAAGTACAATGGCATTGAGTGAGATCAGTCTATGGCGTTGAGTGAGCTCAACTCACTTAACGCCATAATTCTAGAAAATATTCAAAGTACAATGGCGTGGAGTGAGCTCTGAGCTCACTCGACGCCATTCAGTCTATGGCGTTGAGTGAACTCAACTCACTCAACGCCACAATTCTAGAAAATCCTCCAAGTACAATGGCGTGGAGTGAGCTCAGCTCACTCGACACCATTCAGTCTATGGCGTTGAGTGAGCTCAACTCACAAAATGCCATAATTCCAGAAAATCTTCCAAGTACAATGGCGCTGAGTGAGTTCAGCTCACTCGATGCCATTAAGACTATGGCATTGTGTGAGCTCAACTCACTCAACGCCATAATGCCAGAAAATCCTTTAAAGATGGTGTTGAGTGCCCTCAACACACTCAATGCCATTTAGCCCATGGCATTGAGTGGACTCAACGCACTCAACGCCCGAACTCCAAATTCTTTCTAAGTAAGATGGCGTTGAGTGCACTCAACGCACTCAATGCCATTCAGCATATGGCGTTGTGTGCACTCGACGCACTCAACGCCCGAGCCCAAGATTCTTCCTGAGTAAGATGGCATTGAGTGCACTCAATGCCATTCAGCCCATGGCGCTGAGTGCACTCCACACACTCAACGCCCGAGCCCAAAAACCTGTCTAAGTAGATACTTGATCTACTCGTCGAGTCTTGTCGACTCACTCGACACCTCCGGGACTTGAGTCATATTGGCCTCTTTTGGTGTACCCTAATGGGTCTGTAGCGACATATTGGCCTCAATTAGGGTTAGAGGTGCCATGATGGGATCATGGAACCAAGTTAAAACCCTAAAGTCATGCCTAGGATTGCACTTGGGATTCTACTACTTGCAGACCAAGGTGATTTTCACCTTGAGCCTTGTTCACTTGGTCTTCTTTGGTCTTTCTAGGATTTTGTCATGACCTAGTCATGACAAAACCACTCCTAGGGGTCTAGTTGTCTGAGGGATATTACAAATCCCAATATATAAACAAAAATTTAGGCCCCGAAATTCTAGTTAGGCCTACGGGGTTTCAAGTATGAAGGTAAATTGTAACATCCCGAGAGGTTGTGAGTAATACCTGACTGAAAAACTACGGGTACCTTTGTCACATCAAGTCCTGGGGCTCCCAAGTGAGCTCCTCTCGCCCATGATTCCTCCACAGGACCTTGACCAATAGAACATTCTTGCGGCGCAAGACTCGTATCCCATTGTCGTCAATCCGGACCGGTTCCAGGTGAACTAATTGATCAGATGCTACTGGCCCATCCGTGGCAGTAATATGCTGCTCCGGGCATAGTAGAGACCTCCTAAGAGAGGATACGTGGAACACGTCATGCAGACCCGCAAGCTCCAGTGGCAGCTCCAGCTTGTATGCTAAGGGACCGATCCGCTCCAGGATCCTGTAAGGCCCCATACACCTGGGGCTGAGCTTCTTCTTCCGACCATGCACCCGTGAAACTCCATGCATTGGTCGGATCTTCAAGAATACCCGGTCCCCCTCCTGAAACTCCACCTGACGATATCAAGCGTCATAATATTTAGCCTATCTGCTCTGTGCCTCTAACATCCTGTACCGTATCAGCCTCACCTGAGCCTTGGTGTGCTCAACAAATTCCGAGCCCAAAACCTTCGGATCCTCATCCTGTACTAATGACAGTGGAGCCCTACACCTTCATCCGTATAGGGCCTCATAGGATGCCATCTTTATGCTAGACTGGTAGCTGTTATTATATGAGAACTCGATCAATGGCAACAACTTCTCCCAAGGCTCTCTGCAATCCAGAATGCATAGTCACAGTAGATCTTCCAAAGTCCGATTGGTGCGTTCTATCTGCCCGTCGGTCTAGGGATGAAAAGCTTTACTGAATATCAGCCGAGTGTCCAAGTAAGTCTGCACTAATCTCCACTCCTTGGACGTAAACCATCCATCCTAATCCGATACAATCGTCCTGGGCACGCCATGATAACAGACGAACTTCTCAACGAATTTCCAAACCAACACACCAACCGAGTCATCTTTCCTGATCAGGATAAATCTGGCTACCATCGTCAGCCGGTCGATAATTACCCAGATCAAATCATTCCCTGTCCGTGATCGGGGAAGCCCATGTATGAAGTCCATCGCAATGTCCTCGAATTTCCACTCTGGCACTAGGAGTAGTTGCAACAAACCTGCGGGGTTTCTGCATTCCGCCTTTACTAGCTAGCATGTCTCGCAGTGGGTCATGAAGTAGGTGATATCCTTCTTCATTCCTGGCCAGTACATGGTCTTCTTTAGATCCGCAGTCATCTTCGTAACTCCCGGGTGTATCGAATACCGACTACAGTGGGCCTTCGTCATGATATCCTCCCGGACCTAGCCTCCCTCTGGTATGTAAACCCGTCCTCTAAAGCACACTAGGCCACCCCTCAGTGTGTAGTCTCAAGCAGTGCCTGCCTCTATGGCCCGGAATATCGGCTCTAGCTTGGCATCCTGCCTCTGCCCATCTCTAACTCTGTCTCTAATGTCATCTGTGGCAATAAACGATGATAGGTACTCCCGGTATTGTTCTGGGTGATCCTCGGACACCAAGGATATCTAAATCTTGTCAAACATCTGGACCAATTCCATGGACATAATCTGGGGCTCCACTCCGGGGGTGGCAGCTCTCCGCCTTCCCTGGGTGGTAATGCATCTCGTACTGGTAATCTGCTAGAAATTCCACCCATCGCCTCTGCCTAATATTCAGCTCCTTCTGCTTGTCCACATACTTCAATTTTTTGTGATTAGAGTATATGTCGCAGTGGATACCATACAGATAATGCTGCTAGACTTTCAGAGCAAATACGACCGCTCCCATCTCTAAGTCATGAACATGGTAGTTCTGTTCATGCTTATTTAGCTTTCGTGAGGCGTATGCTATCACGTGGCCATTCTTCATCAGCACCGCTCCCATGCCCTGGTAGGAAGCGTCGGTATAGACCTGAAATCCTTCTCTCCCCAAAATAAGGGCAAGAATAGGAGCCGAGGTGAGTCGATCCTTCAGCTCTTGGAAAGCCACCTCACACTACGGGGTCTAGACAAAGGGCACATCTTTTTTTGTCAGGGACATAAGTGGAAGGGAATACGATAAAACACCTCCACAAACTTTCGATAATAACCGACAAGTCCTAGAAAACTCCGCACGTCTGTGGCTGCTTTCAGCTGCGGCCACTCCCGAACTACCTGAATCTTGGCTGGGTCCACTGCCAACCCAGCTCCACTGATGATATGTCCTAGGAAAGCCACCTCCTTCAACCAGAACTGGCATTTGCTGAACTTCACATATAGCTGGTGCTCCCACAGTCTCTCTAGGGTCAGCGTCAGATGTCGAGTGTACTCCTCCTCTATCCTTGAGTAGATGAGGATGTCATCAATAAACACAATGACAAACACATCCAGATATGCCTCGAGCACCCAGTTCATGAGGCTCATGAACACTGACGGTGCATTAGTGAGCCCGAAGGGCATCACTGTAAACTCGAACAACCCATATATGTTACTGAAAGCAGTCTTCGGAATGTCCTCCTCCTTGATCCACAGCTGGTAATAAACCGACCTCAAATCCAGTTTTGAAAAGAAATGCGCCCCCTCCAGCTGATCAAACAACTCATCTATCCGTGTTAGGGGATAGGAATTCCGGACTGTCAATCTGTTCAGTTCTCGGTAGTCGATGCATAATCTGAGTGTACTGTCCTTCTTGACGAACAACATCGGGGCTCCACATGGTGAAGAGCTCGGCTGGACGAATCCGTATTCCACTAGTTCCTGCAGCTGGCTTAAAAACTTCGTCAACTCCTTCAGGGCCATCCGGTATGGGTCCCTAGATGCCGGCTTATCCCCCGGCACGAGCTATATCTTGAAATCCTGCTCTCGGTGTGGGGATAGCCCTGACAGCTTCTCTGGGAATACGTCAACAAAATCGCACACCACCAGGATATCAGAGATGGAATCCTTGGCCTCATCCATTTCAAACAGCACTTCGTAGACTTCTTCTCCCTGCAGATGGGCCTTTACAGCTTGCAGGGATGATAACAAGAGAGGGGAATAGGTCTGATACATTCGATGATGATGTGAGAACCCTGATGCCTCACGGTGATCCTCTTTGATAGGCAGTCGATCTGGGCATAGTTCTAATGCAACCACATCAAGCCCAGGATCAGATCATAAGCTGGCATCCTTAGGATCGTTACTGGTGCTTCGAATGCCTGCCCACCGATCTCCACCTCCATGTTACAGTGGGCAGAGGTGAACAGCTCCGATCCGTCAGGTAGTCGTATCCTCATCATCAAGCATGTGAATCGCTCCGACACAAACGGGTGTGAAGCACCCGTATCGAACAGTGTATATGTGGGCTTGACGCTGATGAAAACTATGCTTGGGGTAGTTAAATGTCTTAGAAATCTAGTTATGGGTTTCATTTCTAGTTTGTAAATTTTATACCTATGAATCTAAATATTTAGGAAAGAAAACTTAACATTTACTGGCGTACCTGTGATCACTTGCTCTGGGTTCCGTGGTTGAGCCAGATCCAGTGCATACACCTGCTCCCTCTCCTGCCTGCGGTCTCCACCCTGGTATCCACATCCTCGGCCACATCCCCGACCTCCGAAATAGTAAGCAGGCGGGGCAGCCGGTGGTGCTGGAGGTGGTGCCCCCCTCATGGGGCAGTTTCTCCGGTATGCCCAACTTGATGACAATTGAAGCACTCTGGCGGGGGATATGCTATAACCCGGGTCTCTGCATCTCCCACATCTGGAGAGGCTGAGGGGCCATCACCATTGGTTCCCTCTGCTCCTGTCTCACCTCCTAACGAGGCTGGTCCTCTGCCCTTCTACCATCTCTCCCATCAGCAAAGCGGCCCCTTCGCTGATCCTCTCTGGCTCCCCAGCCCTGATTCTCAGTTGGCTGCTTCCGGCCTAGAGTAGTGTGTCAATCTACCTCAATCCTCTTCACCATCTCCAATATCCGAAGAATAGGCCCGTCGGACACAAACAGTAGAGCCTCCCTCAGATCCTCTCTCAGGCCCTTATAGAACCTCTTGGCGTATCCTCCTCATCCAGCTGATAATAATCCGCAAATCGGGCCAGATGATTGAACTCCCGGTGGTACTCCACCACCGTCTTGGTGCCTTGCCTAAACTGTAAAAATCGGTCTTCCAGCTAATCTCTGGCCGACTATGGAATAAAATGCTCCACTCGTGCAGGGGTGACCTAGGGATTGTAACAAAAGTGCACTTTGTGATTTGGATGGTCAACTCACCTCAACAGGGCCCAATATTTTGACCACTAACTTGGCATAACTTTTAATACCCTCCCATGGAAGATGGGGTGGATTGGGCTAGATTTGCCATAGGATCCAAGACCAAACCCTAAGGATCGTTTTGGGTGTCTTGAGTAAGGCATGTTGTCAAATGACCATGTTTGATTTGAAATTTGGTGGAGAGGACTCTAGGGTAATAAGAGTACTCTGGTAGAAATCTTAATGGATTTAGGAGTTGTTAAACCCCTCAAAACCCTAACTCTAGTCTAGGGAATAACCCTTGTGTGGGTAGGATAAGCTACCAAAACTTAATGAAAAGTCATGAAACTTGGGTAGCATGGACTCAGAGTTAGTTTGAACCTCTGATGAATTTATTGGTTATTTAGGAGCAAAACTATTAGCACCTCCTTTGTTGTACATGAAATTGCCCTTAATGGTTTTCTATTTATTTTGATCACACTGTTCAATAGGAATATATGAAATTTGGGCAGAAGATATTTTAGGTCAATTTACTTATACTTGAATTTTATTATAAATTTTAGTGCTATAATTTCAGTACTTCCTTCAAAAGCTTGAAAAAGTTCAATTATGATCAATAAATTATCCAGAGCTCATTACATGTTGGAAAATTACTAAACTTGATTTATAGTGGTATTAGATTAATATCTTTCTGAAGAAATTAATTCATATTTTTTAGATGCTTGTTTGCAGTACTTGCTTTACAAATCCATGAATTTGAGAACTTGATCAATAAATTATTTAGAGCTCATTATAAGTTGGAGAATTTTGAAACTTGGTCAGTAGTATGTTTAGCTCAGTTCTTACATAGGGAAATTAAATCACAATTTTTGGTTGAAGATTTTTTGTACTTACTTTATTAACACATCAAAATGGGACATGTTTTAAAATAAACTTTAGAGTTATTATTTACTGGAAAGAAATTGATAGACCTTGGATTTACAGTAATAATGATGTCTAGTATTTATCATGATTTTGTGAAGCGTTATGTATTACTGAATAGGGTACATCATTTCAAACTTGGGTCTTGGATTACTAAGGAAAAATTAGTTAAATTACTAATTAAGTAGGAAAATTATGAAATTCTGGATTTAGGCTAATCATGGCATGGTAGACCCACAATAATTATTATAGGGATATTGGATGATAATTTAAAGTACCTTCTATCATGCACATCATGTAGCGTAGGATGGTCTGTCTTTAGCAAAATTACTGAAATCCTGCTTGTATAGAATTCGAGCTTATGGGATGGAGTTAGTTGATTGATGATTGGATAAACGAGTTGGAGTTCAACTTTGGAGGATAGGAGGGGTAGAGTGGTTGATTGGTTAGTGTTAAGTGGTGTCCGGGATCGACGAAAGATCGTCTTTCCCGTGAAGAGGAAGAGTCAAATCACTCTAGGTTAGATTCAGAATAATAATAAAAGGGATCGGGTATCGGGTATTAACCAATAAAAATAAGTGCCTTGCGAAAGGGAGCTTTGGGCTTCATCCCATCGTAGTTCCTAATGACCTTTTTGAGCCTTTCACGGGGTATGCCGGGGGCAGTCCTGGGCTAACGTAAACTGTAGGTAAAACTGAATTGCAAAAGTAACTAGCATTATTAGGGGTTCACTTTCACTCACCTCGATGTCTCGAGATGTTAGGATGGTTCACACGGGCTGTAGGACTGGGGGGATTTTGGTGATGGGCAGGTTGGCCCGGGGAGCTTTGGCTCGATTGTTGGATGTGATGGACGGGATCGTCTGGGGAGCTTAGGCTCGGTTGGTGATTGAGACGGACGGGATAGTCCGAGGAGCTTGGGCTCGGTGGTTGGATTCATAACTATTGCATGTGCATAAAAGGAAAGGTGGTGGGTCTTCAGTATTGGAGGGTCGATGCACCGACGCCAATACGTTGACTCGGCAAGTGTGGTTTAGCACCTCGCCAAATTAAGTCCGGTGCGCCAGCCGGCAAGAGTACACAGAAGTTTGCTTTGTGCAGCAGCGTTGAGGCGTATGATAGGTCTGACCGGTAGTGCAATTACTGGTTTAGAGGTGGGCGAGGCCCAACCCACCGCTTATGTTTGCCACTACGGAGGTATCCTGGGAGGTTCGGCTCCATAAAGAGGGAACTAAAGGTCTGTGTACACAGAGTCGAGTGGGTGAGTTGCACTTGCATGTTCACATCATGGCATAATTACATGTCATAGCATAACCATTGCATATAACCCTGACACCTATTGTATAAGGTGATATGGGATGCTTTATACAATAGGCCTTGCAAAACGACCCCTTGGTTTATAAGTTCGTGCGAGCGTGCTTATAAGTTAAGGTTTTTATTCAGTAAATATATATGTATGCTTGCTGGAAAACCGACATCCTATCGTATAAATGTGTATGGGACTCTTTATACGGTAGGAGCCTTGCAAAAGATCCCTTAGCTTATGTGCTTTCATATAAGTTAAGGTTACTTGTTTCTTGAGTAGTTTTCCTTACTTTGTTTATTGCTATATATACATGCTCTTAAAACTACTAGTCTAGTTCCGCCGTCACCTGCTTTTGCTATTCTCCAATATCATGTCCTCTCCTTTCTTCCTCCCCGCTCGGTGCTTAGGAGCCATGGGGGAAGGAGCGGGGGATGATAAGGCTTAGTCTTTTAGACTAACGGTTTTCGAACCATATCATTTTAGGGGATCGTGAAGCCCAGCATGGAGGAGCAGTCTCGGAGGTCGGCACACTTAGAGATGGGGCAGCCTAGTACCAGAGTTCAGACAGCTGGGACTTTGAGTCCCAATCACTAGTAGTTTATTAGTTTTGCTTTCGCTTGAGAGAATCTTGTAGTGAGGTTTTTGATGTACTGGGCATGGGCCCTATTTTCAGTACTTTTTTATTACTATGGACTCTCCCTTCTTGGAGATATTTACTATTTATGTGATTCTTGTGGACTTTCTTTGCTACTGTCTTGTGATCGAATCGACCGGCAGGATCAGCATTTTGTAGTGGCGACCTAACCGGGTGTGAAGGTGTCACCGCAAAGTGGCGGTTCTGGGCCTAAGACCCCGATATAAAAAAAAGGGGGGGTCTTACAAGTTGGTGATGAGGAGTGGTTTGAAAACACCTTATCAAGGAGGTCTCGGGTTCGATTCCCGGCCTCAACAACCCGCCTGTGGATGTAGAGGGGTTGGGGTGCATGGTATACAGACCAGGTTAGGCTAAACCCTTTCGAGCGTATTGCTGGAGGTGCTGGCAGCCGTCCTTTCAAGCCAGGGGCTGGGGAGGCTGTTATAAAAAAAGTGCACTTTTTACCTAAAAACCCCTTAATATGGTAAGGCTAAGGTTCGCAAAATTTCAAACCAAATCATCTCCAAATGAGATGAAATTATATCCAGAGCCTTATAATGACCCCAAGGACCAATCACCAAAATTTGGGAGGGTTTGGAGGTCATTTGGTTTCTTAATTAATTTAATCATGGTTTATTAAATGATTACAAAAACTATAGGAAGATTATCCCGAAAAATTCTCATTTTTGGACAAAACCTAAATATAGGTAAGGGTGACTCTTTGTCATAATTTCAAGTCATTTGGACAAGGTATGAAGTGGGGGCACTCATTTTAATTCATATCTAGCCCTAGGTATAGACCCCACCCAAATGGGTGACCTAGTCAAAACAATTGACCATAGTGTCCCCAATTAATTTTAAAATAAAGTATACCCATAGAGCTACAAATTATATATTGACCATTTCCTCATATAAAGCCTCTAAGTATTTTTCATATTTATTTCAAGTTGACTGTTATTAGGAGACAGAAAACTCAAATCAGGAATTAATATAATATCACCAGCACACATCTTAAAGCACAATCGTGGGATTCCTGGATTTCTTCTTCCTCCACCCAAAGGACAGGATTCACCCGACCTGGATCCTATCCCGAGCTTGTTTCCCGGCCACCCATCCCCCTCCCCTGCCGGCCACCACCTTCACCACCTCTGTTGAGGTGGGGGCTATTGCCGGGCGGCGGCACGGCCGCCGGAGGGGCGGTTTCCGGCTAACCCGGACACCAATTTCACGGAATATCCATGGAAAATCTTCACCTGATTGGGCTCAACTGAGCCCGATTCTCAACCTAAAAGACTCCTAAGATCTACCCAGAGAAGGAGTATAGGAGGACCTTAATTATGGCCTGGAGACTTGTCGATCGTGTAACACCTCTACCCGTCAAGAAGAATATAATAGAGGGTCCGGCCGGGGCCCCACACCATATTCCACAAACAGGCGGAGACGCTACTAAATAATATCATAACCAACGCATCCTAACACAGAGCATTCTAGTGGAAGCTTCACGGTTGAATTAATGAACTCAAGATAAACAACATTGTCCACTAACATAGGAATGTAAATATATACATCAAAAGAGTCTGGCCTTAAGGCCTTACAACAGTTTCTCTTAACAAGAGTGTGGTTTACAGACATCGGCACGCAGGCCGGCCACACATGAACAAAAGAAACAAAACAATGCCTTCGAGGGCAGCAACGCAGCTTTGGGCTTCAGCCCGCTAAGTCCCGCTCGGACCAGCTCCTCCAGCACCTGTAAGAACCAATCCACCAAACGGTGGCAAAACAGGGCAACGGTCAGCATTCAGCTGACCAATTATAACGACCCTGCCCCTGGCACGGGGCAGCGGAATTCCATCCCTGCATAACATTCATCCACATGATATATAGCCATTCAAGCAAGACGTGCACGCCCGCACCGTCACATATCACAAACGTCGGCTCGACGGCCCGACGCTCCGTGCACTCAGGGCACATTCACACCGTTCAGAGGTCCCAGACATAACGGCGCACTATGAGCATTCTAGTCTGATCGGCTTACCGGCCGTCGACTCTCGCTATGTGATCCTAACAGGGCCTTAAGCACCCAAGGTTAGACAACCATAACGCGGGTACAGATCCACCTTTCCCGTTGCTCACATTGTCAGACTCACGCCTGGACTGATGCGGGTACAGTTTCACCTTGCCCGTTCCACCATTTCCTAGTTGCAGCCTCACGGCTCAACTTTCCACCAGTAGCACTCACGGCCACAAGAGAGTCCAACTCTCATAATTTCCTGGACTTCCTCCAATACTTTTATCCATCATGCATACAAGCAATCATCACGGAGCCTTCTCCGATATGCAACCAAGCATCACCAATCCAGACCATGTCCAGATGGGCTTCACACAGCATGCCTAGATCCGTACTCCAATTCCGGACTCTAACAAGGGGGACTTCACATATCTACACCAAGGGACGCCACAACCCACCGCACACTCGCGGGGAAGGGTTTTCCCTATGCAATGCAGGAATTAAGGACTTCACATGTCCAAGCAGGAAATCGTTACCCTAGGAGTTCGCTTCGGAGCCATGGAGAGAAATTTGAGACGGATGAAAGCCTTCGCAGCAGCGTTGCCTTCGCAAATCCGAACTCGGCTCGCGATTTGGACCACCGTAGCACCACCGGCAGCCGGACTCCACTTCCTCTTCTTCCTCCTTGCTCTCACCTCTCTCTTACTTTAGAAAGAGAGATGAAAAAGAAGAATGAGCTTCTCTCCCCCCTTTTCCGGCCTTATCAGCCCAGAAATGATCTCCAGCCACAGGATCTTATTTAAAGAAAATGAAGGGCAAGATCCACTGAAAATTCCCTTGAAATTTGGCCGACACGGCCTGTGACACGCCCGTGTCACAGGCCGTGTACCCTTAAGAGGCACACGCGGCAGTCGCACCGACTGAAATATTCGAGAACACGGGCATCGACACGCCCGTGCCGAACCTGACACGCCCGTGTCAGTCATGAGACACGCCCGTGTCTCCTGTTACACGGTACTCACCGATCTCCAAAACCAGTACACGGGTCGGAACACGGCAACGGACACGCCCGTGTCCAGCCTCACACGCCCGTGTTCCCGGCCGTGTTCAAGGCCGTGTCCTGCTCTGACTTGAATAGGCCAATTTCGAAAATTAATTCGAACACGCCCTGGGACACGCCCGTGTCGAAGGCCGTGTCCCAGGCTCGACGATCGTCGACTCTCAAATGTCGACTAGCCTGAACACGCCCTGGGACACGCCCGTGTCCCAGGCCGTGTACACCCGACACGCCCTGGGACACGCCCGTGTCCCAGGCCGTGTCTAACAGCCTCCAACCCAAAATTGTGTACAAACATATTTTGAGATTTTTGGGGTGTTACAATCCTCCCCCCCTTAATAAAATTTCGTCCCGAAATTTGAAGACAATAGGGAGAAAATAACAAAACATTTATATGTTTCTATTACATATACAACGAGTGAACAAGCTACGAAAATAACTCGGGAAACTCGGCTCGCATGGTCTGCTCGCGCTCCCATGTTAGCTCTTCTCGGCCACAATTGTCCCACCGGACTTTGACCATCCCGATCACCTTGTTCCGCAACTGTTTCTCGGCTCGATCCTCTATCCATATAGGCTTCACCTTTGTCGTTAGCCCATACTCAACCGGCACTCGATTCATTTTCAACTATATGAGCTGGATCCTTGACTGCTTTGCGTAACACCGAGATGTGAAACACGTCATGCAATCCACTCAATTCCAATGAAAGAGCTAACCGATAGGCAGCTTCCCCAACTCGCTCCACCACTTCAAACAGACCAAGGTATCGCGGACTTAGCTTTTTCAACCGCCGGATCCGAGATACGCCTTTGAAGGGCTTAATCTTTAAATAGACCCAGTCACCCACCGCGAACTCCACGTTCCGGTGCTTAGCATTGTAATACTCGGCCTGCCGATCTTGGGCTATTAGGAGCCTTTCTCGAATAGAGCGTATTGTTGAGGTAGCATCCTCGACTTCCTTTTTGCCTAAAAGTTTAGTCTCGCCAGTTTCTGCCCAAGCTAGCGGTGTACGACAGTTGCGACCATACAGCGCTTCAAATGGGGCCATGCCTATACTCGCTTGATAGCTATTATTATAGGCAAACTCCACCATAACAAGATGTTCTTCCCACTTCTTACCGAAGTCCAGGGCGCACATACGGAGCATATCCTCCATCGTTCTGTTGGTTCGTTCAGTTTGGCCATCCGTTTGCGGGTGAAAGGCCGTACTGAATGCTAACTTCATGCCCAACATCTGATGAACTAATCTCCAATCCTTTGAAGTAAAACACCCATCTCGGTCACTTACGATGCTTCGGGGAACACCGTGCAATCGAACTATCTGCTCCACATAGAGCTTTGCCAACGTTTCCACTGAATCGTCCCGCTTGTTTGGTATAAAGTGAGCCACCTTTGTCAACCGGTCTACAATCACCCAGATTGAGTCATGGCCACGCTGAGATCTGGGCAATCCGTACACAAAATCAATAGAAATATCCTCAAATTTCCATTGCGGAACCGGCAACGACTTCAGGAAACCACTCGGCCGTTGACATTCTGCCTTTACCAAAGCACAAGTACGACATTTAGCCACATACGCGGCTATGTCCTTCTTTAAACCAGGCCACCAGAACAGTTTCTTCATGTCCTTGTACATTTTTGTGCTCCCAGGGTGAATTGAGTACTTTGTAAAGTGCGCTTCATACAACAATTCTTCCCGCAATATACCCGTACTAGGGACGCACAATCGGCCATCTTTTCGTAACAAGCCATCATCCCAGGAGAACTGATCACCAGATCCCTTCTTTGCATAGCGTTGGAGACTTTCATCCAACTCCGTTGCCCGCCGAACCCTGTCAGCAAGGTCATATTGAACTTCCAACCAGTTCATGCTTGCTTCAGTTGAAGAATCTCTTTCCACACAAGATATCTCCAAGGCTTCCAACTCCTGGATTAACCGCTCATCATGTATCCGCAACCAATTTGCCCGTACTGGAGCCCGACGACTCAAGGCATCAGCGACCACATTTCCCTTTCCGAGAACATAGTGAATGTCGAAGGTATAATCCCCAAGAAATTCCATCCACCTTCTTTGTCGCATATTCAACTCTTTTTGATCGAGCAGATACTTTAAGCTTTTATGATCGGTATAAATATCTACTTTCACGCCATATAGATAATTCCGCCACAACTTTAGCGAAAAAATCACCGCCGCCAACTCCAAATCATGGACGGGGTAATTACGCTCATGCACTTTCAATTGACGTGAACCATAAGCGATCACCTTGCCAAACTGCAGGAGAACGCAGCCTAAGCCGCTTCCTGACGCATCGCTGTATATCTCAAATCCATCTGTACCACATGGCGACGTCAAAACAGGCGCCGTGGTCAAACGACTTTTCAGCTCCTCAAAAGCTCGTGCGCACTCCGGCGTCCAAACGAACTTCTGATCCTTTCTCGTCAACGTAGTCAGAGGTAAAGCAATCCGGGAGAAGTTCTCCACGAACTCCTATAGTAGCCCGCCAGTCCAAGGAAACTCCTGACTTCGGCCACTGAAGACAACACTGGCCAATCCCGAATGGCACTTATCTTAGCCGGATCCACCGCTATGCCCTCTCCACTTACCACATGGCCTAGAAAAGCCACCGACGAGAGCCAGAACTCACACTTTGAGAACTTGGCATACAGCTTATTCCTTCGCAAGGTATGCAATACTAATCGCAAATGGTTTGCATGATCTTCCTCCGATTGTGAATATACCAGGATATCATCAATAAACACAATCACAAACAAATCCAGGTATTCGCGGAACGTACGATGCATGAGATCCATGAATACCGAAGGCGCATTACATAAGCCGAACGGCATCACTATGAACTCATAATGACCATAGCGTGTGCCAAACGTTGTCTTGGGAATGTCACCTTCCCTAATCCGCAACTGGTAATACCCGGACTTCAAATCCAACTTCGAATAGACGGTTGAGCCCGCTAGCTGATCGAACAAGTCATCGATCCGAGGAATTGGATACTTGTTTTTCTCCGTCAGTTTGTTCAGTTCGCGATAATCAATACATAGTCGCAAACCACCGTCTTTCTTTTTCACAAAAGAACAGGCGCGCTCCAAGGTGACATACTTGGGCGTATATATCCCTGCTCCAACAACTCTTGCAACTGAACTTTCAGTTCGGCCATTTCTTTTGGCGCTACCCGAACCGATCGGCGAACGGGCCACGGGTTTTGCACCCGGCACCAGCTCGATAGCGAAGTCAATTTCCCTTTGGGGAGGTAACCCCGGAAGGTCCTTTGGAAACAATCCGCATATTCCGACACAATCGGCACTTCACTCACACTGGCCTTTGGCGCCACCGCCTCTATGAGTGTGAAGAACAACTCCGCACCCTTCCGAACTGCCTTAACAACTTGGAGAGCGGATAAAAATCCCACTCATCCCTTGCATACCAATGAAATTGGTCTCTCGTTCGGTATTTTGCCAAGTGTGACCTCTTTTGAAGTGAATCAATACAGGCACGCTGCTCTGAAAGCCAGTCCATACCTAAGATTATATCAAATCTTTGATCGGCAATACTAGTGTTTCCACCTTGAACTCCCGACTTCCTATCTTGACCTCAAGACCGCAAGATCGATCCGAGCACATCAAACATCGTTAGGCAACACACCTTTACACTGTCTGTCTTGGTCCGGATTGGGCACCCGACACGCAAGACAAAATCCTCAGACAGAAACGAATGTGAAGCACTGTGTCAAACAGTGCTCGTGCCGGATACTCTCGTATAAGGACAAACCCTATAACATGACAACTAAAACAAGCACAGCACATCAAAAATAAAAACAATTAAAACTTAAGCGCACCTGTGACAGACATCAGCCTGCTTAATGGCTTCCTGTTGTCAAGGTTGAATACCTGGCTGCGCGTGCGAGCAGAAGACTCAACCACAGCCTTCCCTTCTCCGCATAAGACGCTCGTCTTCTTATCACCCTTTGGAGGACCAAATCGGCATTCACGTGCGAAGTGTCCAACCTTCGCACGTTAAAACAAGCACGAGCTCCATTCCATATGTGGGTCACAGTCGCAGAAGGAGCTTGTCCAGAAGACTTAGACTTCTTATTCCATTTCCTTCGGTAGCCAAACTTGTCCGGACGCGGCGGCTTAAACTCCGGCTTCACAACCGCCAAGTTTCCTTTTGCTTGCCCCCGTTTCATGTCCGTCTCCAAAGAACGAGCCGTACAGACTAAGGCTTGGAATCCCTGACTCACAGAACTCGAGAGCAAATACCTTAGCTCATCTCGCAATCCCGCATAAAACCGACTAGTCTTACGCTCTTCTTCGGCGAAGATCGAGCCCGCATATCTTCCCAACCGGGTGAACTCATGCAGGTAGTCATCCACACTTCGATCTCCCTGTGCTAACCGTTGGAACTCCATTTCCATCGACATCCTTTGCTGCATCGGCAGATGTTGTGCTAAGAACAACCGAGAGAATTCTTCCATTGTAATCTCTGACAATTGCCTGCCGGCCAAGTGGATGCAGTTCAATCTCATCCCACCACAATCGCGCCTCTCCTTCCAGTAGGAACGTGGCCAACATCACTTTCTGTTCCTCCTCAACCCTGATAGCCCTCATAATCCTTTTGATTCTTGCAAGCCAATCCTCTGCTTGGGCCGGTGTACCCGCCCCATGAAACTGCGGAGGGTTAAAGCTCAAGAATTGCTTCCATTGTTGATCTGCTACCCGCTGATCAACTTCGGCTTCTACCGGTTCTTGCCGTACCCCAGCTTGCGTTGGCACCACTGCAGGACGTGCCTGCCCCGCTTGCTGAGCATTCATCACCGCAAGTACCGTTTCCGTGATGAGACGGACTGTTTCAGCGGATGGAGGAGTTGTGAGCACCTCGGCTGGTGCCGCACTCTCAACAGAACGTTGTGGTTCGGACTGACCCGCAACACTTCTGGTCACCTATATGTGTAAAACACACAGGTTAACGACCAATAAAATGGCAATCATACAAAGAGAATACACAAGTTCAACAAACAAGTGTATTTGCATTCCTAAGTGGACAATCTTGAGTTCAAATTAAGTGTTATAACGACGGCACTGACACGTGCTCGCCCCCTCTCAAAAGAATTCGTCCGCGAATTCGGAAGAGATCGACCAACAAGCTGATACCAAATTGTAACACCTCTACCCGTCAAGAAGAATATAATAGAGGGTCCGGCCGGGGCCCCACACCATATTCCACAAACAGGCGGAGACGCTACTAAATAATATCATAACCAACGCATCCTAACACAGAGCATTCTAGCGGAAGCTTCACAGTTGAATTAATGAACTCAAGATAAACAACATTGTCCACTAACATAGGAATGTAAATATATACATCAAAAGAGTCTGGCCTTAAGGCCTTACAACAGTTTCTCTTAACAAGAGTGTGGTTTACAGACATCGGCACGCAGGCCGGCCACACATGAACAAAAGAAACAAAACAATGCCTTCAGCAGGGCAGCAACGTAGCTTTGGGCTTCAGCCCGCTAAGTCCCGCTCGGACCAGCTCCTCCAGCACCTGTAAGAACCAATCCACCAAACGGTGGCAAAACAGGGCAACGGTCAGCATTCAGCTGACCAATTATAACGACCCTGCCCCTGGCACGGGCAGCAGCGGAATTCCATCCCTGCATAACATTCATCCACATGATATATAGCCATTCAAGCAAGACGTGCACGCCCGCACCGTCACATATCACAAACGTCGGCTCGACGGCCCGATGCTCCGTGCACTCAGGGCATATTCACACCGTTCAGAGGTCCCAGACATAACGGCGCACTATGAGCATTCTATTCTGATCGGCTCACCGGTCGTCGACTCTCGCTATGTGATCCTAACAGGGCCTTAAGCACCCAAGGTTAGACAACCATAACGCGGGTACAGATCCACCTTTCCCGTTGCTCACATCGTCAGACTCACGCCTGGACTGACGCGGGTACAGTTTCACCTTGCCCGTTCCACCATTTCCTAGTTGCAGCCTCACGGCTCAACTTTCCACCAGTAGCACTCACGGCCACAAGAGAGTCCAACTCTCATAATTTCCTGGACTTCCTCCAGTACTTTTATCCATCATGCATACAAGCAATCATCACGGAGCCTTCTCCGATATGCAACCAAGCATCACCAATCCAGACCATGTCCAGATGGGCATCACACAGCATGCCTAGATCCGTACTCCAATTCGGACTCTAACAAGGGGGACTTCACATATCTACACCAAGGGACGCCACAACCCCACCGCACACTCGCGGGGAAGGGTTTTCCCTATGCAATGCAGGAATTAAGGACTTCACATGTCCAAGCAGGAAATCGTTACCCTAGGAGTTCGCTTCGGAGCCATGGAGAGAAATTTGAGACGGATGAAATCCTTCGCAGCAGCGTTGCCTTCGCAAATCCGAACTCGGCTCGCGATTTGGACCACCGTAGCACCACCGGCAGCCGGACTCCACTTCCTCTTCTTCCTCCTTGCTCTCACCTCTCTCTTACTTTAGAAAGAGAAGATGAAAAAGAAGAATGAGCTTCTCTCCCCCTTTTCCGGCCTTATCAGCCCAGAAATGATCTCCAGCCACAGGATCTTATTTAAAGAAAATGAAGGGCCAAGATCCACTGAAAATTCCCTTGAAATTTGGCCGACACGGCCTGTGACACGCCCGTGTCACAGGCCGTGTACCCTTAAGCGGCACACGCGGCAGTCGCACCGACTGAAATATTCGAGAACACGGGCATCGACACGCCCGTGTCGAACCTGACACGCCCGTGTCAGTCATGAGACACGCCCGTGTCTCCTGTTACACGGTACTCACCGATCTCCAAAACCAGTACACGGGTCGGAACACGGCAACGGACACGCCCGTGTCCAGCCTCACACGCCCGTGTTCCCGGCCGTGTTCAAGGCCGTGTCCTTCTCTGACTTGAATAGGCCAATTTCGAAAATTAATTCGAACACGCCTGGGACACGCCCGTGTCGAAGGCCGTGTCCCAGGCTCGACGATCGTCGACTAGCCTGAACACGCCCTGGGACACGCCCGTGTCCCAGGCCGTGTACACCCGACACGCCCTGGGACACGCCCGTGTCCCAGGCCGTGTCTAACAGCCTCCAACCCAAAATTGTGTACAAACATATTTTGAGATTTTTGGGGTGTTACAGATCGCCGGGAAGCCATTGGTGGTGGAGGCAGCGCTCCGTTTCTGTAATAGCTCAGCTTGCTTCCTCGGCTCCCGACTCCTTCAGGTTTGTATGTGGAAAAGCTCCTCTAAGTCCAGTGAGTCTTTTAAAATGATAAAAATGGGGGAGGGGAGGGGATATCTGGCGGTGGCCATTAATGCTCCTTGAAGAGCTTTTCGGTAACTGCAACTCTCCTCCCCCAGTTGCGGTTATGGCCGGAAAGACTCTGGCTTTCTCCTAACTGACCGGAGGAGGTGATTTCTGCAATAAGTGTGGGCCCTTGGCCATTCAGGCCATGAATGGCAGCTTCACACTCTTTTTCTCTCTCTCCATTAACATGGAATTCGGTTCAAACCGACTGCCTCATGGAATTCTTCCATTTGACCGCTTATTATCGTTTAAAAGGTCCGATTCAGCCGAAGTAGCAAACAGGCCGAAAATTTCTCTAAGGTAAAAGCATTGAGACAAGCCTCCACACTCAACGCCAAAAATCGCCAGGAATTTTCTAAGTACAATGGCATTCAGTGAGCAAGCTCAGCTCACTCGATGCCATTCAGTCTTTGGTGTTGAGTGAGCTCAACTCACTCAATGCCATAATTCTAGAAATTTTTCCAAGTACAATGGCGTTGAGTGAGCTCACTCAGCTCACTCGACTCCATTCAGTGTATGGCGTTGAGTGAGCTCAACTCACTCAACGCCATAATTCCAGAAATTTTTTCCAAGTACAATGACGTACGTCTTCTAGTCTATGACATTGAGTAAGCTCAACTAACTCAACGCCATAATTACAGAAAATATTCCAAGTAAAATGGTGTGGAGTGAGCTCAGCTCACTCGACGCCATTCAGTCTATGGCGTTACTCACTCAACGCCATAATTCAAAAAAATCCTCCAAGTACAATGGCGTTGAGTGAGCTATGCTCACTCGAGCTCACTCGACGCCATTCAGTCTATGGCGTTGAGTGAGCTTAACTCACTCAATGCCATAATTCTAGAAAATCCTCCAAGTACAATGGCGTTGAGTGAGCTCAGCGTCGAGAGCTAACTCGACGCTCACTCGACGTCATTCAGTCTATGGCATTGAGTGAGCTCAACTCACTCAATGCCATAATGCCTGAAAATCCTTTAAAGATGGCGTTGAGTGCCCTCAACGCACTCAATGCCATTCAGCTCATGGTGTTGAGTGGACTCAACGCACTCCACGCCCGAACTCCAAATTCTTTCTAAATAAGATAGCGTTGAGTGCACTCAACGCACTCAATGCCATTCATCCTCTAGCGTTGAGTGCACTCGACGCACTCAATGCCGGAGCCAAAGATTCTTCCTGAGTAAGATGGCGTTGAGTGCACTCAACGCCATTCAGCCCATCACGTTGAGTGCACTCCATGCACTCAACGCCCGAGCCCAAAAACTTGTCTAAGTAGATACTTGATCTACTCGTCGAGTCTTGTCGACTCACTCGACACCTCCCGGACTTGAGTCATCTTGGCCTCTTTTGGTTGACCCCAATGGGTCCGTAGCGACATATTGGCCTCCCTTAGGGTTAGAGGTGCCATGATGGGATCATGGAACCAAGTTAAAACCTAAAGTCATGCTTAGGATTGTACTTGGGATTCTACTACTTGCAATCCAAAGTGATTTTCACCTTGAGCCTTGTTTACTTGGTCTTCTTTGGGCTTTCTAGAGTTTTGTCATGACCTAGTCATGACAAAACCACTCCTATGGGTCTAGTTGTCTGAGGGATGTTACATACTCACTTGCAGGTTTTAAGTAAATTTAAATTTTCATGGTGATTTAGAATTTTTTGTGCAAGAATACGTTTTGATTTTTTGAGTAAAAATGTTGAATCGTGTAGGGCTCCTAGTTAAGCGCACACATCTAGTGTAGTATTTTGTGTGGAATTAACTTTTTGGCATAAAACTAGAATTATGTTTTTTTAAATGCATAGAGATAATTTATTATACTTTTACTATGAATCTAATAGAATCAAAAAATAGTATAGGTGTGTGTGTAGAAGATTGTTATTGATATATTACTCGAGTTAGAAGGAATGGTATCCTTTCATGATGTCTAAAACTTGCCCCTAGTAATCTTCTAAGTATTTGCAATTCATATTAGCAAACTCTACGGAAATGATTTAGGTATTCTTTGTATAGCTTGAGCCTTTGCAACCGAGCCCAAATTCACTACCTTTGCTTACAAAGGTTTGAGTCTATCACCAACTTCATTGGATCACCTCCACCCTTTTATAACCAAAGCTAAAATGTAAACCCAATTACACACTTATACTTTGAGCTTGTTTAAATTTTTTGAGTTTTTTATTTGTGATATGGTGGAGAGCTTGAGTTTTGAAAAAGGCATGGGTGTTAGCTTGAAAAGAATAAGCAAATTTCCAAAATAAATGAAAGAAAATAAATAGATATTGAGAGGAGAAAAGAAAAAATGTATTTCTAATTCTCTTGGTATGGGCTCTTGAGAGTACCCCTTATCAAAATTCAAGTATGGGGGTACCACTTTCACATTCTTGTGGTAGTCAGTTTCTTTCCATGTTTTGCTCAAATCATTTTTCTTTAAGTGTAAAAAGCCTTCATGTTGATCTTTAACGTATCTCACCCTTAAACCTAAGCCTTAAAATTCACCCTACAAAGTCCTAAAGATTCATAGAGTTGGTTGGTATCTAGTGTAGTGAAGAAGGTGTGACCGGGAAAGCCAATGGACAACGTCATTGATAGATTTCTTTGGAGGTTGCCCTGATATTAGGAGTCAAGTAATATAAATATATGCGATCACGCTACTTTCTCCCTTTGCATAACTAAAGGATGTACTGTCGATTCAAATTAAAAGTAAAGATAAAAATTGAAATGCATTTTAGAAATTTATAAACTAAAATGTGTGCCAAGAAGGGTTTTCTACAAAATCTCTACACGTGCAAGCGTGAGACTTCGCATTTTACTCTTTATATTCACTTTCTTATCTATCATTGAATGTTTATACCCTTATGGAGAATTGTTTGCTCGGGATTGGAAATGAGTAAGTATGGAGGTATTTGATAGTGCCTTATTTATCTATATTTTACTATAGTATTTTAGTATTAAATAATCAATGTTTATTCACATTAATCATAATTATAGTCTAATTTACTTCATTTTATGATTTCAGGTAATTTGGGGTTGTTGATAATATTTTGGAGCAAACATGCATGATCAGGAGTCAGATTGGATTATCTCTGCAAAAATCGTAAAGTACATACCCCGGGTCACGGTTATGAACCTAAGGCTGTGACATGGTGTCACACTGCTCCACTTGATGACACACAGCTCCACTTGACAACACGAAGCATCTCTTAATGATTCAGTGTGATAACTCGATGACATGCATCTCTAGTTGATGATAGGTAGCTTCACTAGTTGACACAAAGCTTCTTTGGCCAATTCGGCGTGTTGACTCGATGAAACAAAACTCCACTAGATGATATGGAGCTCCACTTTATGGCATTGCATGCACGTGTGTGATTGGATCATCTTCACACCTTCATATGAGTTTTCCCGCAAACGCAATTTCAAGCAGTCACGCCCTTGGATGTTGGAGCCCACGTTTCACATATCTTTAGTTTGATAATATAAATTCCTAGGTTATATTTGATCACACTTGTGTTTGGTATAGTGTGCAAGCTTACAAGTTCAAAAGAAGCGAATAACTCAAATCTATGACCTACCGTCACGAGCTAGCTCTACCGCCGAGCGCTAGCCTCAATTTAATTTGAATGGGTGCTCAGGGACCTACCAGATCGTGCTAGACTACCGCTCGCGCTAGCCTTGGGATTTATTCTGGACATGCATTCGGTGACCAACCACACAATACTAGCTTCCTACTCCCGGGTGCTAGCTCTCTCAATGAGCATCGAGATGGATTCTTCGAGAAGCTTGAGCTACCGGTAGGCAATAGCTAGGTACTGTGTCGCGCTAGCACTTTTGGAGCCCACGATTCATATATCCTTAGTTTGATAATATCAACTCCCATGTTATATTTGATTACATCTTGTGTTTGGTAGAGTGTGTAGGTTAATAGGTCCAAGAAATTCAAGGAGCCCTCCTCAGGAACCTACCGTCGAGCAGTAGTAGTTAACGTCAGGCGGTAGTCTGAATTAAATGGACAAGGCACTCGGGAATCTACCGTGCAACGCTAGTCCTACCGCCCGCGCTAGTTCGAGGAATTAATACATTTAGGCTCTCGGCAACCTATCGCGCCAGGCACTAGCTTTGTACCGCACCGTGCTCGCGTAGGAGACACATGACCTATCTTCAAGCGATACCATTCCTACAACTAGGCGATAGAATTATACCGTGTCGCCGTAACACACTCAACGATCATCGAGATGGAAGAATCGAGACAACCAAACTACTGCCGGGCGCTTGCTTAGTAGCGCGCCACGGTAACACACTCAATGATCATTGAGACAAAAGCATCGAGATGACTGGACTACCATCGGGCGCTACCTTCCTACCGTGCTGCGCTAGCATTAGAAAAAGAAAAATATTCGTTTTGAAATTTTTTCCAAATTTGGAGGACAGCTGTCAATATCAAGCACGTGAACCTACTGCCGGGCGCTAGCCTTACGATCAGCAGTAGCCTATTTTTACAAAGACGTTTAAAAAGGCGCCTCGTTTTTTTGTTCATTAACAAAAGAAAAAAAGAGACTTAGATCTACGACTCCTAGGGTTCGGCCTCCTCTCTGAGGTTTGTTCTGCTGTCTCCGTCAAAGGAAAAGGAAGCTGCCCCCTCCCATTCACGCACGAAGAACTCCGGTGAGCCAAGAACTACATCGACTATGAAGAGATAACCAGTTGTAAGCACATGAAGATCTCAAGCACCGACCGCGAATTGCTCGACAGAGGAATCATCAAGAGGGAGATTTTAATCTTTTAAATCCTTTAAACTTTTGTTGTAATCTTTCTCGTTTCTCTATATTCTTGTGGAGAGGAAAATTGACTGGGGAAAATTGTCGGAATCTAGGGATGATTCCGTGAGAAATCGTCCCAGGGAAGGGACGTCTTGATCAGGTGATCTAGTGGGGCTCTAAGACTCTTCCTTGCGTGGAGGTGATGAGCCGGCTCGAAGACATTTCATGGAGGGAAAGGGAGAGAGCCAACCGGTCCGGGGAGCGGTTCGGTATAAAAAATTAAAAAGCTTTTTCACTCAACGCCTTCAATCTCCGACGTCATAGGGATCAGGATTTTGTAATTGTTAAAACAGTTGTTGATTTTGTTTTTGCAATGAAATTCATTTCCTACTTCTTTACTTGCATGTACTGCTGTGAATGTTAGTTTGTGGTGTCCTGAAGAATGCATAGATCTCCAAGGGAGAATCTTCATAAAAAATGAGTTTAGACACATACCTCCACACGTTAGATACCTAACGCCACGCGGTAGTTTCCTGAACTAGTTTTTCTTAGAACAAAATAATTCGAATTTTTATAAACAATACAAACCTTATTGACCCCCCCTTTAAGGTTGGTCACTAGATCCAATAAGTAGTATCAGAGGGAGGTTACTTCAAAAAGGCTTAACAACCTGAAGTAAGATGGCCAACGCAGTTCACGCATTTCCTGAGGGACAGGGTGTGAGTTGACCCCCACTGTTCATGGGGAGTGACTACAGTCACTAGAGAACACGAATGAAAATCTTTCTGATGACTCAAAGTATGGACGTGTAGGACATGATCGAAACGAAATACACTGCACCCACTATCACTGTAGGTGATCAAGTTGTGGAGAAACCGTGTGACAAATGGAATGATTCAGATAAGCTGAAATGTACAAACAACGCAAAGGCCATGAACTCTTAATTATGTATGTTAGATAAAACTAAATTTAATCATATTTGTAATTGTGAAACTGCGTTTAATATATAGCAATAACTAGAGCTAACACATGAAGGTACTTCTCAGGTAAAGGAGTCAAAACTATTTCGACTAGAGTCTGAATATGAACAATTCTGGATGGAGATAAATGAGGAGGCGGATAACATGTACACACGCTTCACGAAGATCATCAACGCCTTTAGATCTCTTGGAAAGACAGTCTCAAATGGAGACTTGGTGCAAAAAATCTTGCTATCTCTTCCTCTGTGGTTCAACCCAAAAGTGATCGCCATTGCTGAGTCACACAAAATCAACACCTTGGAGATTGAAAGCCACATTGGGAATCTGAAGGCCCATGAACTTTAGCTGAAGATACAAAGTGAAGAATATTCTAAGGAGATAAAGAAGAAAGCTCTAGCACTAAAAACAGAAGAGTCTGATGATGAAGGTGAAGAATGTAACATCCCGTTTTGCACTAGACCCCTCACACGTGTTTTTGAGTCAAGGGAGTTGACTCGAGCTCGGGGTGTGCCAGACTCGACAAGTAAAAATTCGTCAGATATCGTCATGGATATCTGAAGAATTCATCTAGTATAACTTGTGAGTTGAGACCAATATTATTCGTCGAATATTGTCATGAGTACCTGATGAATTCTTCGAATATATAAGACGAACTGGACTTAGAATATTTCCAGGACACTCTTGCTCGGCGATAGTAGCTATCGCTCGGTGATAGAGGAATAACCGAGGCATTGAGAGTGTTGAGTGGATTCAACAGCATTGAGTGCTACCGCGCGACTGTAGCAGAAGAGTTGAGGCATTGAGTGATGTCGAGTGAACTCAACGATCATCAAACAGCGCTACCGCATGGCGGTAGCCAGGCGATCGTCAAACAGCACTACCGCACGGCGGTAGAGGGATACGCCAGGTGGTAGCCGAGTTATTCAAATGTCATACGACTCGGGAACCTAGCGCCTGGCATTCGTGTTACTGCGGGCGATAGGCCGCTGAATTATTTTGACAAGGCGCTCGGGAAGTTATCGCGAGGCGATAGAAGGATATCGCCCGGCGATAACGGTATAGGTGGCAACACCTAAGTGGCACGTTTGGACGGTGGCTTGCAGAAGAAGTCATTCTTGGGGATACCACCCGGCGGTAGCAAGCTACCGCGCGCGGTTGCTCCCTGATCAGAGAACCCTAATTCTATTTTGTCGCCCCCTATATGTAATCATCCAAGTCTTAACAACCAATTACTTTCTCCAGAATTTTCTTGGAGAACGACTACGACGGAGCCTTTCTTAGAGACAAGGAAAGGAAGGAGGAGAACGAGAGCCAAGGTCGACGCTAACGAAGAGAGAGCCATGCCACAAAGAAGAGTGTCGCGATCCATGGCCGAAAATGTCGGAAACGTCGGAAATGAGGTGAGCTTCTACCCTCTCCTTGGTGCTAGATCTATAGTTATTTATAGGAGAGATTTCGACTCAACGGAGTCGTACTTGCGAGGCGAAGATCTCCTAGGAGGAGGCCGACTAGGACTTGTGTCCTGTGGTAGAGTCTTCAACCTTTCCTCACTTCAAATGAAGTTTGTGGACTGAGATCGTGAAGATAAATGGACTCATGAGGGTGAATAAGGGTGGAGGAAAATTCATGAGAAGTGTTGAAAAAAATAGTTAGAGGAAGAAGACTAGCTGATGTCGTTCATCCCGCTTTAAGATGCGCACAAAAATCAATTTTCTACGCGCAGCGAACTCCGAGGCCGTTTTTGGACATGATGCGGCCGAATCTGGGTTGTGGGCTAAACATGAAAGTTGTAGCACACTGAAATACCCTTCCAACGAGGGGTTACACGCCTTCACCGGATTCCTGTAGCTTCAAGAATCAACAATCTTAGTTGTTGTATTGTAATCATTCCTACACATATATTTCTCGAGTTTGTATTGAATCGGCTTTGTATTTGGTAGAGAGATTCTAGTACAATAACATTAATGTTTTGGTGAATTTAGTCTATAAGTAATTGTGAAAAAAAATGGTTAATGGCATTTGTTGGATAGATCCTTAACGAACAAATGGTGTAGTGAAGTGTACTTGAACGAGATGACTTGGTGTAGGTTAGTGAACGAATGGGTTGACGAGTTGGGATGGTAGGAATAATTTAAATATGTGAATTGATAAGGATGTACTTGATAATGGTAATACGATGAATAATGATGTGGACAGGAAATGATGTATTTGAATAAGGGACTCAGTGCGAAGCCCTTGAGTGTTGTTAAGCACTTGACGTGAGTGTGTGTTTACCGCACAGGAATTTATATACACAAAAAGTGAATCAATGTGGAACCCTGTATGTGAAATGCATGCAGTATGATGAAACACGATGTCATAATCTTGGGTTAAGGATAGTGTGGCAGGTCTACGGCTCGTCTATCACCACTGACGAGATTGACAGAATCCCTAACTTCGGTTTTCTTGTGTCTTCGGTGCTCATTCCCGAAGACCTCTCTCCCACATACTATTTTAACTCTTGGCTTCTTATTTTTACATTCCTAAATAACCTCTCCGTTCCGCTAGCTTCTTTGGTTTCAAATAAAATCTAAACAAACCAATCCTCTTA